>CAKAOI010048198.1:0-98431 GCA_916701655.1 Sebastiscus albofasciatus
ATATAGTATAGCCCTGCATGGCTCGATAATATACAACATCTTCATCTAGTCTAGAACTATAGCTCAGTTACTAGGGATGCATATTTTAAGCAGTTTCTTCACTTGATAGTTGGCCACATCAATGATCAAACAAAATATTGGTAATAGAACTTACCTGACCTGAAGACATAGACTATATATAAGAAGTGGACGTAGTCACCGTGACGTCACCCATTGGTTTGTGGCCTGCCGTTTCGAAGCATTGAGTTTGGCATTTTGGCCGTCGCCATATTGTTTTTTTGCAACCAGAAGTGACACGAGAGGGTGGAGCTAAGTACAACTGGAATACGACATTTTTAGACGACCTAAAATGTTATAATTAACTTTCATGAACTGAAAACACACTGTGAAAGGGTTATAGTTGTAAGACGAAAACACGGACAACTCCCAGACCGGACAATGCCGTGGTAGCGATTTGTCAATCACAAGGTAGCCACGCCCTAAAGCATCCCCTTCTTTATGGTCTATTTGACTCTAAATGGGATCATAATTTACTAAATGGACATCATGCTGTATTGAAGAAGACTTGAAACTAACCATTGAGACCATAAACTCATATTTACAATGTTTACTGAGGTAATAAATCAAGTGAGAAGTAGGCTCATTTTCCCATAGACTTCTACACAATCAAACTTCTTTATGCAACCAGAGGAGTCGCCCCCTGCTGGCTATTAGAAAGAATGCAAGTTTACGGCACTTCCACATTGGCTTCACTTTACAGACCCGGAGGTTGCCGCCTGCCTGCAGAATATTGCTTCTCAAAGCTGATATTGGCTGATAACATCTGATAATATCTGGCCATATTGTTGCATCCCTACCATACAAGCTTCACCACGGCATGGAAAAGTTTTTGAGGCACTGAAAACTTAACTTTGCTCCTGTTTGATTTATTAGAGACGTATCAAACACACGCCTGAGCAACAGAGCAAAAACTGTATGTGTGTTTTTACACTTTTTGCACGTGTTTTTTCAGAAGTCTGGCTCACAGCGCTGAGGACATGTCAGGGTGTGTATTTCGGTCTCTTCTGAGCCTTCGGGTGTTGATGTGTGTTTTTTCCCCGGCACTGTTTGGACTGTCAGTCACAGCTGTCAAACACATCCCCGTATGAACGGCAGGCTGGGTTCACACACTCTCAATCAACCCCCCGTCGCGTGTGCATGTGTTGACGTGTGCTAACGTGCGTTTGTGTGTTAGCATGGGGAGGTGGGTGGTCGATGCTCTATTCATAGCAACTGCCATCCTTCTCTGTCACCAATACCTCATATGTCATACTACCTGTCAAAGAACGATGAGAGAGCCCCCCGAGTTTTCCCTCCATGCGCCATGTTCAAGGTTAATTTTATTTCATTACCAACGTATCTGTGCGTTGCAGACGTACTTGCATTGTATTTAACTGGAAGAGAAAAAGTGACGTAACAATGAATGCTACGACTTAGAGCTACATTTAGTATTAATTCGTTTTTCTTGTTTGGCAACGCTAAACATAAACCGTATTTCAATTTCAGGACTCACCCAGTTAAACTTTCATTAACTTAAGCTTATTAACTTATTAGTTTTGAACCAGAACTTTCAGTAATTGGATAAAGTAGCTTGTGGAAAATAAGATGTGCCAAATTTAGTAGGCTACAGCTGTTATTTCAATGTGTCAAATACATATTTAATCACAAACCTTCTGCTGCCTTGTATATATTTTTTTTTATCACTATGTATACTGAGTATCTTTTGCACAAAAACTTATTCCTATGAATTTAGTTCTGCCCTCTCATTTTCAGGTTGTAGTTTAAGTGTGTACTGGGCAGCTGTGTCTTTTATAAATGTCAGTATTGGATCGGGACATCCCTAATGTTTGAGTTCAGTAATTTCTCTCCAGGTGCATGCCAGATACTAGATTCAACGAGCAGTTAACATGTGTAGATTAGTTGTGTTTTGGTCTGTAAAATGTCAAAAAATGGTGAAAAATGTCAATCAGTGTTTCCCAAAGCCCAATATGACGTCCTCAAATGTCTCGTTTTGTCCACAACTCAAAGATATTCAGTTCACTGTCATAGAGGAGTAAAGAAACCAGGAAATATTCACATTTAAGAAGCTGGAATCAGATAATTTTTTTTAAATTAATCAATTATCAAAATATTGATAACTAATTGATTTATCAGTTAATCGTTGCAGCTCTAAACATGTGCCAAGTTACATAGTTACGGTGTTATTACCTCTTATGTATGCGCTGCAATATAACAAACTAAGATACGATTTTGTTGTCATTTTAAACATGGATGTGATTGAAACAAGCTGCTGTCCGCTAATCTGAACATTTACTTTTGTTTTTATGTTTTTGAAATTTCTTGTAGTGCTGACATGTTGTGACATTTTCGTCTTAAGCAGGGTTGTTGTGCAAGTCAACAAAGTTTGGTACAAGATGGACTTGTTTTGTTTTGTTTGTAAAAACTCTATGGACGCAGTAATTACAGATGTCATATTGCTGGCCACTATTAATGTGTGTAAGCGCTGGCCAAAGTCTTCAGATTGAATAAAGATACAAGGCCTCAAAAAATTTGGCTTTGAAAATGAGAATGTTTATTAATCCTGATAAACTAAAGAAGAAAAACCTCTTCCCCCCCTTTTCACTGCCAGAACTCCCTTCTAATTTCTAGATGACTGGATATCTGCATCTTACTGTCAGCTCTGGTCCAGATTTGACAAATAATTCTTTCTTCTTCTAAGAGATGCTCGCTATGACTTCAGTGTTTGCGGTTGCCTGTGTGTTCTGTGAAAGAGGCTTGAGGGGAGGTTTGGTTTGGAGTTTCGCTCTGCATCAAGAGTTGTATCTGCTGTTGGTTAGAGGTGTTTAATAAGCTACCACAAAAATACGGTCTGTCACCCTCTGGCTGCCCTTGTGTTCAACCTTTGAGAAAGTAAAGTGCCAGTCTGGTGTTGGTCTCTGCATATTTGTGGGCATCTGTGTGTTTACTCTAAAGCAGCCAGAATGACAGAACGTTGATATTGGCAATATTGGAAAAAAAAACTATTGTTTTGTAAAATTGTCTTGGGTATTGCATCATATTTTTGGACTTTTATGCAGTCTGACAGGCCATACCTGTATGTATGTATGTATGTATGTATGTATGTATGTATGTATGTATGTATGTATGTATGTATGTATGTATGTATGTATGTATGTATGTATGTATGCAACATATCCTCATACAACGGTTCGTATGATAACTTATGAAAAGGTATTCCTAATTTTTCTTGCGTTTTCCTACAAATCTCAAGCGACACGTGTCAATTTCCACTCGTTACAAACATACAGTCTTTTCAAAATAAACTTCCGTCTTCACAGGAAACAACTTGGTTAGGATTGGCCAACAAATCTACCTAAGTTTAGGAAAAGATTGACTTGGTTAGGTTTAGGTAACAAAACTACTTAGTTAGGTTTAGGAAAATATTGTGGTTTGTGTTAAAATAACTCCAGAAGTGGCGCAACTTAAGTACGGAAGTTACGTGGCAAATAAATCAACGTTGACCCTTTCACAAGGGTACGAACATCAATCTCCCGTGGGAGTCCGGTGTTTTTTGAATCGCCACGAACAGTGTATGAGAACAGCCTGATGTGTGAAGTAAATCTCCTGAATAACATTACAAGCATTTTATTGTTTCCCTCAGAATATTGTTGTTGGCAGGATGGAAGAGCTTTTATCATTTTTCTCATGGATCTCAGACTACAGTTAAGTTCCAAACAGCACGGAGAACAATTTTGTCGGTGAACGTAATCCATCACTGTAAAAGAGAAACTGACAATCTTGGTTTGCAAAGTTGCATCAGAATGGAAAACATCAGGTTGTATACTTTTACACTATGAAGGATGTTCCCGTCACTGTCTCAGATTAATGTGTGCATTCGGGCAAACAAATTCGGGGTGACATGAGGGTCAGTGAGTGTGTTACTTCCATATTCTACTTCTCTGATTTCACTGTGTCTAAAACTTTCAACCAACAGCTAACACTCTCTGTGGTTCTGTTAGGGCCCTCATTCTGTCAGTCAAGACCCAGTCAACCTTCTGCCAGGCATAGTCCATAAAATTAAATGTAAAAGAAATGCTTATTTCACAGTCAAAATCTCTACCGGTACTTTTTAATTCAATTCAATTAAATTTTATATAGCGTCAAATCATAACAGAAGTTATATAGCTTTTAATTACATTTAGTCTGTTAGTCTTTGTTTTTAAGAGAACAACAGAAAATATAATAGTATAATGATGTCAGTGTTCAACATTGTTTTTGACCAGGCAAGTGGGTCAGAAATGTACTTGCCCAAAATCAATTTTAACTTGCCCCTACACAAATAGTTTTATTTATTAACGGTTGTCACATAACAACAAAGACCAATGTGGATATTCATGTTTAATCTTTATTTAAGTGAGCAAGGCAAGCGGCCAATCCTTATTGTTGAGCCCTCATGTAAAACATGTAATTGTTGGACTCTACACACAACTGTAGAAAGCATTAAGTCGTAGTGTTACGCATTTGATGACCTCTGGGATAAAAAATACAAAGAAGTCTTTGCAGCTTTGGAGAAAATCTATCATCTGTAATATTGTTGTCCAGTTGTTACCGGTGTTACCAATTAGCCCGGACACTTTATAAGAAAAGATATTCGTCAATGACACTCAATATCTGTATAGCGCTTTAAATCTGAAATATTGCCAAATAGGCGCCTTTGTTTTTCGCTTTGACACCAGACCCTCCGCCATCGTCTTTGTCGGACATGTAATTGATGTAATTGGTGTGATTGGCGTATGGCCGAACAGCATGTAACTCTGTATAATACCGGTAACACCAACTACCGCAGAAAGCCTAATTCAAATGCGTGTTTTGTTCGACTAACAGTCCAAAACCCCAAGATATTCAGATAACGGTCATGTATGACAAATGTAAGCACCAAATTGTCATATTTGAGAAGCTGGAACCCAGCAAATGTCGGCTTAAAAAATTACTAAAAGGATTAATCAATTATCAAAATATTTGCGGCAGTTGTTGATTTGATTAAATGATAAGTCGAGTAATTGTTGAATCCTTTATTATACTGTTCCCAATGCATTTTTCTGACTGTCTGGTGTTGGCGTTATGCCGCTGCCTCAGTTTTCCTTAGCTTTGGTCAATTTGCACTTTTAAAGACATCCCCGTAATGCAAATGTTTGGATTAATAGACTTAAGCACAACACAATTGCCACTATTAGCTCTCCTCTGTAAGCCAAACAGTGAGCTCACTCTCACTTCCCAGTGAAAGCCCAGAGTCCGGATATCCTCTCCCACCGCTGCTTCACATCTACTGTAAATGGAACAAACCGTCTGTCCCGTCTCATACCAGTTCACCGGCCTTGGCACACTGACTTACCCATTAGTCACCATGCCAGGGTAAGCTACCAGCGAGTTGGCTTAGCAGCTTAATGGGCCTATCAGGTTACTAATAGGATATCGCTAAAGTGAAAAGACCTCATTACAGGGTTCATAAACAGAAGGGATAAGAGAAGTACGGGAAATGAGTTTGATAGTTTACAAGTTTCTAAAGGCAGAGGTTAAGATTAGTGCAGAAGAAGGTGGTTGTTTGTGCTTTTTCTTTAACTAAAATGATTAATCCTATGGTGTTTATTAATACCACTATGGGGCATCTATGTTGAATGTGCATATAGATATTTACTAGTAATGCAGTGATTTTGCGATGTAAAAAAAAAAAAAAAAAAAAGAAGGCTCCTTGTTGACACATATTCATTTTGATGCGTGTGAATGCTCAAATTTAACTGGAAAGATGAGGGGGGAAGATAGAGGAAGTGACAGTCTGCGTGCAAGCTGTGCATGTTGGTAGTTTTGTTAAATGGACATAATGAACTTTTGAAATGATTGCTTCCCCATATTCTTTTTTTGGATGAATTATTGGCAGAAATTATGCTTGTTCATCACTTTCACTACATATACTTCTGAAATGCATTTGAAAAAGTGCTGCAACCCGCAGATCGGTCAGGCTTGGGTGACCTTATTAGATCATATTGCGTGATCGGGCGGGTCAAAGAGTGAACGCACTATTTTAGAATAGGCAAAAATAACACATTTATACTGAATGCAAAAAACTGCATATTTTTTTGCCCCAAACTGCATGTGATTATCATAAAGTAGGCGTGTCTGTAAAGGGGAGACTTGTGGGTCTCCATAGAACCCATTTTCATTCATTGATGTCAGAGGTGAAGAACCCCTTTTGAAGATGGCGATGTCAGTTTTCCTCACCAAAATTTTGCGCAAATGTTCAGCTTTACTTAGCCTCCCTTGCGACAAGCTAGCATGACATGATTGGTACCAATGGATTTCTTAGGTTTTTCTAGTTTCATATGATGCCAGTAGCTTCACTTTAGCTTAAAAAAACTAAAACCCAGACACTATTCTGTCTTTCAGAATAGTGTCTGGGTTTTTAAGAGGTTAATTAAAAATCAAGTGTTTTTGAGAATACAGGATGCAGTATCGCAACACATAAAATATCGCGATACTCATGTGTATCGATATAGTCTTACACCCCTACATTGTAGTGAATCCTACCCTGTTGCTTGATTTCTTACCACTGCTATTTGGCTGCAGTGTTTCTCACCTTCATTGTATCCAGTGGAATAGTAAGCAGGCGGTGCGGAGGAGGAGGAAGAGGAGGAGGAAGGAAGGGACAGTAGTGACAACGGATGGAGAGAAAATTTGACTTCTTACGCAGCTTCCTTTTCCTCCGTTGACTTCCGGCCTGCGTTTAGAGTGTCTGTGTGTGTGTTAGGTGCCAAAAAGTCAGTTTTTCACAGTTCCCTGCATTTGGTGCTGCAGCACATGTCATAGGGCGTCATTTGCAAAGGAAAAACGATGAGACATATTTTATGTGTGAGCCTTTATTTAGTAACTACTTGTGTTGCACTTTTGCAGGGATGGAGCCTTCATTGCTTCACAAAATGGGATTAAAATGAGGACAGTTAGGCAAAATAATAGAACAATAATAGGACATAAGAGTAAATGGTGTTGGAAAACGAAACCTTAAAAATGAAACCTTAAGCGGGTGAATTAATGTGGGAGGTGGACCACAGGGATATAAGTATGTGTTGGGAATCTGGTTTGTGAATTTATTTTATTCATTTATATTTATTTTATTAGTAGTAGTATTATTAGAATGATTTTTATTATTATTTATTTTCTATTTATTATTTTTCTATTTTATTATTATTATTATTATTAATAATAATTTCTTTTAATTTTAATTTCTTTTTATTATTTTTTATTTTATTATTTTTTCTCCCTTGTTTTTGAATTCTTTGTTTTTCATTTACAGTTAATGTGTTATTATGTATATATATTATTTTATTTGTTATGGTTTAGGTTGTAGTTAATTTTCTTAAGGAAACAATAAAACATGATTCTAAACAGAAAAGGGTTTTGTAAAGAATACAAAAACGTTAAAAATGTGAATCTGGACTCGTGGTTGAGAGTATCTTGTTTTTAGGCTATTTAGAGTCATTTTGGTAAGCTTTTGAGCAACTTACATGGAGTCAAAGTTCTGTACTTGAACTTTCTTGAACTTTGCCATCATGCATGCCAATTCAGAGAGCCTACCTGAAAGAACTGCAGATGCAACAGTCAGCGCGCCATGCTTTTGTCTTTGCAACTCTACCTTTTGCGGTTTCCTGTTTGGTCCTCTTCTTGTTGGTGTTTGTGTCTCGAGCGAGTGTGTTAAAGTGAGCTCGTGGAGCAGTGGTTTTTCACAGAACTTGCAACGCTTCTGACCGCCTTCATCTCTTTTTTTTACACATCACTTCTTCGCAGTAAAACCAGTCTGTCCGCAAAATAAAGCTCTTGAAGCTGTTCGAGATTAGGGATGTGAATCTTGGTGCATGCACACTGTAAGTACACGTAAAAGCATCGCAAATGATTGTGTGTCTTAATGGTTTTTGCTTCGATTTTTCTTTATGACGGATGTTTCAAAATAAATAATGAAAATATAAGTAAATATAAGACTGTTATGTGTTTGTTACGTGCAGCCGTAGCTTCACCTCCTTTTTCTCCTCTAAATCCTCGCACCTCATCTCTGCGTAGATCCCGTCCTTCCTCTCTCCACATCCACTTCTCCTCGCCTCGCCTTTAATCTCACCCCACACTTTCTCCGCAGTATCCTTTCCTCCATCGCTCCCTGTTTGCAGTGGAGGTTTAGGAGGGGGGGAGGAGGGGAGGGAGAAGAGAGCCGTCTGGAATCCATTAGCCAGTTGAGGCATCAGTGTTTCACTGTGGGAACCTTATTGATTGCCCTCCTTTCTAATTATTCCACCTCCACTCCCTCCTTCTGGCTCTTGCACCAATCACGCTTTAGGTTTCTCTCGCTTCCTCCTGCCCTTTATCCCTTCTTTGCCTTTTTTCCTTTGCTATTTTCATCCCTCTATTTGTGCTTCTTTTTGGTTCAAATTCCCACGGAGCCTGCGTGCCACAACCCCTAACCGACCCAACCGTGTGACACGCTATCTGTGTGTTTATTGATGTTCCCCTAAGATGTATTGACATACTTATCAGCAGCATGCAACGCTACCGCATCCTACACAGGGAGAAAATCTGACTCACTCACATTATGTGTCCGTCTTTTAGGCACATATACACACACACACACACACACACACACACACACACACACACACACACACACACACACACACACCCCCCTCTGTACAGTCACCTCCACGTGCTGCATGCATGTAGCTGACAGTCCGCCTGATTGGAACTCTAACAAGGTTTGAGGGTCAACGTTGAGTCTGTTTATGTTACAAAAGATTGAAAAACTTTGAACTCTGAACAGTGGTGCATTACCGTAACAATTAAGGCACTGAAAATATTTGCTTATAGTCAGTAATTTGAAAGAAAACGAACATTTTTGCAATGTTGATTTTCACTTTACTATGTGCACTGAAGGAACATTACAGTGGTGCTCAAGAATGTGTCATCTATCACATATCTGCAGTGATATGCACTCCTATAGTTTGTTATTGCTGCAGCAAGAGGCTGACTGGACGCTGTGGGGAACACTTCACCCCAGTATGTTTTTAACAAGCTCTGGTACTACACACTGAGATGATGCAAATGAGCGTGTTTTGATAGGGGTGGATTTAGAGCTGCAACGATTACTATATTTATCGATTGACAGAAATTGGACAAGACATTTAAAGATGTCACCTTGGTCTGTGGGAAATTTCAAGGCATTTTTTACTTTAATTGATTGATAGCACCATATTTTTAGTTCGTGACCTTGATGAAGATGATGTCTAACCAAACAAACGGCTTTTTTTATTTGAGAAAGTTAACAACATTAATTTGGAGGCATGCTAAGTTGTGTTCTGAAGCACGGGTCTTAGAGATGAAACAGACTACGGACTGAGGAATTTTCTTCACCTGATCATAGTTGCCGCCCCTGATGTTTGATTCAGCTACTGTATTTCCAGAAGCAAACAATACGGGATGGTCTTAGAGCTCTGGCTTCTCATTTGTGCTTACTATAGATGCAGACTGTATTGTAGGGGTGGGTATTTTGAAATTGATGTTTTAATAAATAGAATAATAAATGTAATAATAAAGATGCATGCTAACTCTGTCATGGACAGGTTACGTTATCGTATTGTGGTAACGTGCGATCAAGCCAGCCGCCACTCTCATCTCAATCGTCAAATACAAAGCCGACGCTAACGGAAGAGTAGAGCAACCATATACTGACAATTATGTTAAATGCATTCAAACGGCCCCGATGGAGCTGACCATGGATGTATAAAGAGAACGGAGCTAATGAACGCACTTGGCGAAGTTAGCGGAAGTATACACGTGCGACTACGTTTCAAAATAAGGTGTTAACAAAGTGAACTGTATATATAAAATACATATATATATAACAAAGATTGACTGAATTATATTCACCAGAAGTCTAAAACATTACATGTCCCTTATAAATTAAAAAGAAAATAAATACCACTAATCTGTGAGGGAAATGTCTTTATTTGATTTTTAGGTAAAGGAAAAAGATTTCATAAACAATGCCTGACAATGACTGATATATTTGACTTCAGGATATCTCTGACTACATGCTGAATATCAAACATTTGAATGTATTAATTTAGACATTTTCCAAAGTAAAAGTCCCTAGAAATATATGGTTCAACTTTTTCCCATGGTCTACTGTTAAAAAAGTTAATAAAAATCGCAATACATATTGAATCGGCACCCAAGTATCATGATAGTAACGAATTGGTAGATAGGTGAGTCGTCCCAGCCCTACTGTGTTGCGTGTAACATGTTGTGCACGTCACTGCTTTATCAACAAACAGAAAAAGTTGACCAGAAAACAGTCATCCTCAGCTCTGACATGTTGCAAGTCTATGGCCTTCTTTCTATACATGTGGTTGGAAGTGGTTTCCTTGTTACATGCAATCTATGACTAGTAGTTTTCAGGTATGACTCAAGCACCTTTCAAGTAAAAGTCAGCCTGCTGGAAGCCGGTTAGTCAGTAAAGTCGACTGTCCACTTTAAAGGCAGAATCCTTATGAGTGAAGGTATATGATGCTGTCATAATAGGAGGAAATGAATGATTAATTGGTGGTAATGTCATGAAGATGCGAAGAAGTGAGGGGAGAAGACTCAGAAAGTGAAATGAGCTGTTGTGCATGTGTCATCCTCCCAGATTTGGATTTACATGCCATAGATCACCTCGTGTTTTTCTTTTGATTTTAAAGAGTGCCGGGGGTCTCGTTGCAGCGCAGCACCCCGTGGCACGGCAAACACTTTGACTGTCAAACAGGTTGATTTAAATACTTAGCGGAAAGTTGAACTGCGTTTCCTGTGTGTCATGTGGGGTAGCTGACTGTACACCACGGACCGGCAGCATACTTCATTTAGAAAACAGCTGAATCGTTTCTAAAATGTCTTTTCTGGCCCTACTTTAAGTTCCCATCTACTAAGATTTACCAAAGGTTTAATTCATTTCTGTCACCTGTTTTGTTTTTGGTAATAGATAAAGTTTTTCGCCATGTTCAGTTGAACAGCTCGGCGCCGGTGCCCTCTGCTTTTAATAACAGTTTTCAAACATTTTCATTTTGCATATTTTAGCACACATCACTGTGAATTTGCATATAAATTTAAATCACCCTCCTTGTTAAAGAGAGATTTTTTTTTTTTTTTTTTTACCACCCACTGCCCATTTGTAAAGCACCATGACGTTCCTCATATCTAGAATACAGAAGTGTTTACCCCGTTATATCCCAGCGGTATCCACTTTTCAAAATGCTGCGTGTTGCCTCAGAAGTGAAATCTGCCCTCGGCTAATTATGCACCATTGAACTGGAAGCGGCGTCAGAAAATTATCAAGTCAGATGTATTTTTACAATTCAGATCAGCACACATGAAGCCTAAAAGCTGTTGCTGTTGTTATGTTTGTTACTTTTATATTCGTGTTCTGCATTTAATGGATTTAGTACCATATGGTCAAACAACGAGGTCCAAATCTATGACTTATTAGACATTAAAAAGCCACCTAGATAATAAAGATAAGTATGTGTAATCACTGTAATCTCAAGCCGTCCACACCTTTATTGTTGAGCTTCATGTGGTGTTTGCCTTCAAGAATTGTAGGTTATTTTGCTCTTGCACTTGAAACAAGATGAGCCTTTTTGTGTTGATGCACAACCTGTTTTAACGTGCCGTAGACAGGAATTAGTTTGAATAAAGTCCAGTGTCTACACGCCTGCTTTAACCTGCCTGCCGACGGCAGACACGTCCTGTCACTTACCTTTATTTGAGCACAGTGCCACTACACGCTGTCAAGGCCACAGTGACAAGCTTGTGTGTGTATGTAGGTGTGTGTGTGTGTAGGTGTATACATGGACGCTTTGTGTAATGCAGTGTTTACTCGGTGTGTGTCTGTGGTTGATAAACCAGCCCACTCATGTTTTCTTCTCACTTTGTGTCTTTGCAGGAAGTTCGGGGAGCGCCCTCAGCCACTGCGCCTAACAAGGTGAGCGTGTGTATACATGTGTGTGTGTGTGTGTGCATATTCTTCCCTTCACACCTTTTGTTGTCATAGTGGTATTTGTGTGTCTACCTGTTTGTGTGAATACGGTAATTCAAGAACAAAACGTCTCCCCACCCTAAAGTAGATGCAGTTCGACTTTTGAGAATCCTTCAAAAGCAGTTGGATTTTGAAGCATTTTTTACCTTTTTAGTATGTGGTGATGTATGCGTATATTGTCTCATGTGATGAGATGTTGTTGTTGTTGTTATTGCTACTGCGGGACAAATAAAGGTCTTGAGCTCAAACTTGAACTTGAACGTTAGAGAGATAAAAACTACAAACTCCTGTATGCCTAAGAACAAAAAAGTTCACCACCTATGTGTTTTTTTATGGAGTCATAGGAGTGCCATAAAAAATAATGAACCTGTAAAAGAATAAATAAATCTAAAATGTATATATAAAAGAATGATTTTCATTTATTTTCACATGTATTTCTTCATTTATTTCTGTATATATTTTTAAAAATATATATAAAAATTGACTACTCAGCCTGGGCAGGAAGGCCCGCCCAAAGCCACTTGATTGACAGCTTGGCCCTTCAAGGAATAGAAAAGGTAATTGGGAAAATAATAAGGAGAAATAAATAAATAAAATAAGAATTAAATCATAATTCTTTTTAGAAAATAATACAATAAATAAATAAATATATTTAAAATATATAATTAAAGATACAGAAATAAATAAACAAATGAATGTGAAAATAAATAAAAATGCTCATACTTGTTTTTGTAATAGTTGAAATAATAAATTTAAAAATAAATGTTATTGTTTTATATATTTGTCTTTGTATTTCCACATTTTTTCATTTACTTATTTTTCTTCTATTTATTCCTCTTTATATTTCCACATTTATTTTCTTATTCCTTTACAGATTAATTCTTTTTTCTGGCACTCCTATGACTCCATATGTTATGTGATGATATTCATGTTGACATGGTAATCGCTGTAATTGCCAACAGAATTTGAGAGGGATCATGATTTTTATAATGTGTCCAAGGTGTTTTAAAAAAGTTAGAATCAGAGTAGCGCAGAACTTTGGTATGAAAACTTTTGTCATGATCATTATTTACACAATCGGTCATGGGGCATTGGATTGGATTCATGCAACACATCAAAATATAAAATCAAACAAATGCATAAAAGTCACTGCTGTTCATCTTTGAGGTGCTGATGAGCTCATTCTGATGGTGATAAAGTTCGAGCTGCATCTGTAATGACCCGCAGAATAAATATAGTGCCGATTGGCTGCATGCTGTTGCCACAATAACAACAGCATGTTAACTTACCAAAGCAACATTACATAGACAGTTTTAGTGTGTGGTTCTGGCCTGATCGTCCATACTCTCACCTTTTAGACAGCTGTTATCGGTTGACCCCTGCTGTATTACATCATTTGTCTTCTGCTATTGATTGATTATTAGATAGATCTCTGTAGTTTTTCACTCTCTGAGACATGCTATGTTAAAATGAACCCCATGTTCGGCAGTTGTGTTGTAGGAAAACGAGCCAGAAAAGCAGTAATTCATCTTTTCCGTTTAAACCCGCACTCTGCATGCACTGTACTGCATTCAGCATAGCTTGTACTAGCGGCGCTGCAAGTATTTGATTATTCTGTTCCTCTTATGTTTGTTCCAAGTCATTTGGAGCAACATTTGGGTGAACACACAGCGTTTGATGGATGTTGTGGCTTGCTTCTGGACGTTTGTGTGTGCGTGTGCACTTGTTTGCTCGTTGGTGTTTCTCTTTGTTACTGGGGAACAAGCGTTTGTGTGTGTGTGTGTGCATGTGCTCGTCTTTTGCGCGTGTCGCTCGGCGGGGAAAATGAGGGGTTGCGTACTGCCTGGAACAGCCGAGCATGGTTTTGGAAAAAAAAAAGGGGCCCCAGCAGCACCTTTTGATGTGTCCCCCTCTTCATTCATGTGCTGCCAGTCCGCTGGCTTCCACCGGCCCCTCCGTTTGTCTGATGGTTTCGATGGCCAGAAAATATGAGGGACACAAAACACTCTTTACCCAGCAGCTGAATGGCTGAAAACTTCTTTAGTGCGAGTGCGTGTGCATCATGGTGTCGTGTCTTTTTGTATCTGGCTCAGTGTCCTCATGTCTGCATGTTCACTCACACCCACTTCGTCCCCCTTCTCGCGGCAACAACAGCCCCACGGTTTTCCGTCAGGCAGCAGCGCAGACAGCTAAAATAGTGCGCCGTCCTGCAGGGGCTTTTTAGGGCAGCTCAAGCTCCGGGTCCTGCAGGGCCGCCCTGTCAGAAAGGCTACTCGACTGGAAATACAATACATGACACACACACACACACACACACACGCCGCAAATGAGTGCACACAGACGTGCACGCACACAGATTCAAGACAAATGCACAAATCTACACACAAACAGACACAACACATGAGCATACAGGCTGGATAAGCTGCCTCCTCTCTGTGAGGGGAGCCGCCCCTTCAAGGGCTTATTCTCCCAAACAACAGGGGAAGGGCCGGCTCTGCAGAATCCATCGCCTCAGATGGAAACGCTCAATAGAAACCGCTTTTAGTGATCCGCCTTCTTTGTCAAAAAAACGGCATAAATTCAGACTAAAATAAAACCTTGATGACCATTAATTTGTCCCAGTTCGGTCTGGAGTTGCACACTTATGTTCTGTAATAATGTCCTTTTGCATTTTTTTTTCCCCTCCTATTTAGCGATAATGATTGACTTGTGAATTTACCGTCTCACTGTCAAAAAAATCAGCTTAGGCCCCGATCACACAGAGCACGCTTTGCAGATGGAATAAGCACCACACTCTATTTATTTTGTATTGTTGCTATAGCAACCACTAAATGAGTGCTAACGTTGCATTAACACAAAACATGTCCTGTACGCAACCCAAATAGTTAATAGAACAGTTTAAATGAATGAAAACAACTTAAGGCCCAGACACACCAACGCGACATCAAAGAACTAGCGGTGACGAAGGCCACCAGTGGAGTCACTTCACGCCGCCTTTGTCTTGGCCAAAAAGTTGCACTCGAACACACCGCAAAAACCACAGCGGACCACAGCTAACTACCACGTACGTTCTGCGGCTGTGTGAGATGAAATAACTCTCCCTACCAGCAGGTCGTGGCAGTCTGTATTCGTCATTCAAATAGAGAAACTGGAAGACAGAGGACGGCAGATATACAAGCCGTTATTATGATACGTACATGAAACAAAGCAGCGTTTGACGACTACTTTCACTCCAAGTGGCCATGTCGCTGTGAAAATATCTGTGTATTAGAATGATCAGATGACATGAAGATGAAAAATAAGAAGAGCCTTCTGTGTTTTTCCTCTTGACTTTACTCGTTGGCTCGCTTTCATCACTTCTGTTTCTCTTCTCGTGCACTGATTCGTTTAAGCTGAACAGCCAATCACAGTGATCACACAATTCAACATGCTGAATCGGCCGAAAAAAAACCCCCAATACGGGCAGACTAGAGCCAACGGTGCAGGACACAGCCAAAAAAACGAGGCCGACGGATGCTCACCGTCGACCCTAAACTGTCCGACGGCTGACCGTCTGCTTGGTGTGTCGGGGCCCTTACCCGAACTCTCAAGTACCACACTAATTTGCCTCCTGCTGTTTTCTGTTCAGATCATGGTAACAACGGTTGGTAGTCATAAAGCTCCAGGTGAAAAAAGTCACCACAGTGAGAAAAAATTCTAATGACGTCAGGCGCTTTTCTGCTCTGAGTTGAATTTTTCAAGGCGTTCACAGGGCGCTCCTGTAAAAACACAAGGCGCTCATAGCGGATATACTTGAGACGCTTAACAACGCAAAAGCAGAGCACAAAACGCTTCACTCTCATTAAAAACAATTCTGTCTGACAAATCTGCCCCAGGCTGCTAAAACAGTTTTTTTTTCCTCTCATTGACGCTGTGGGCTTTTAGACCACATACACTTTCATCACTGCGACTTTATTTTCCTACTGTTTTTTAGGGTCGTAAAATATCAGAGCTGACATCCAGCACACGTTGTTGCAAGATCCTGTCGTTTTAGGCAACTTCCTATCAGCTATTTCAGAGGCTCACAAGGGCCTTCTGGAGGTCAGACATCAAACATTGAGCACTGAGCAGACACTTGTCTGTAGGTCACGATGCTCCCAGATTCACAAATGGGAGATTTAAAAGGAGGGTGATCAGTCTGATTATGTCTTAACCCACGGCCTGACTCCACTACGGATGTGTGTAATCTACCTTTTGTGATTCACAAGGGCGCACGCTAATTGCAGTCTGATCATCTTAATTGAGCTATTTCACAATGCACGTGTGTATTAGTATGCCCCCTCCACTGTATGTATGTGTGTGTGTGTGTGTGTGTGTGTGTGTGTGTGTGTGTTCACAGGGGGTCTGGTGACAGGGCCGCTATGCCGTAGACGCTGTGGCAGATGTACAGGACAGATGCCTGTCTGCTCTGCTGCATCTGTAGGCTGGCTTAACCTCCCACACACGGCCGACCCCCCGTAGTGCCTGCTGTTGAATATGTGTCTCTTCTGGTAAATCTGTCTGTCACATTTCTGTCTCACTTAACATGCATTTCTTTTTTTCTCTCTCAGTTGTGTTTCTATCTGTCACTTTATCACCTCTTCTACTTGGTGTTCTTGTTTGCTCCTGTTCTGCGTTTGGTTCATCTCCGCTTCACTTTTGTTACGTGCATGTTGCATATATGGCCTAAATAACTGTGCATGTGTCTTGTTAGTTGACTGTCAAAGTAAAGGTAAACAGCCACCGCTTACCTCACAAATCTGCTTGGATGCAGTGGCTGCTAAACCGCCAGCTTTGCAGATTAAAAAGTACATGTTTTGCTTAAATGCATGGCTGCTTTGCTCTTGCTTGTCCCTGGTTGTGTGCTACTTTTATATCACACGTGAATGAATGTGGTTTTGTGTGAATGTCTATTTCAGTTGAAGTGAAATGCCCTTTACTTTAACTTCCTGTCTCTGTTTAAATCTGATGCAATATGGAATTGATTTCTCAGTTTGCACCCTTTTTCCCCTTTTAGTTATATTTGAGTGTTTTTGGTTTGTCCTGTTCTTCATGTTTTATATGCATGTTGATATTCCTTTTATGCGTATTGTCGTTATTTCGCGTGTCTGTCTGCACGCTACTCTTGCATAGGAAGTTCAGCTGTGCACTGGTCACCCTCTCTCACTTCTCCTTCTCCGTCTTCGGCTCTCAGAAACAGACCTACTCTCTATCTTGCTCTCTTTAGGGCGCTTTCTCAAGCCATAGTCCGTTTACCTGGTCCGAATCAGAGTGAAATTGATATTGTTTGTTTTCTCTTTTAGTCTGGTTCCGTTTCACAGAGCACAAATTAAAGCATCAAATAATAATAGTAATAATAGTCATTGCTGGAACCATTTTGTGTTTCCATTTTCTATTATATTACTCTCCTTAATTACTTTTTACTAGCTGGTTACTTCTCAAGCAAAGCTATTAACAGTGCGTAAAATTTGTTGTACGTCATGTCCCTGGCACAAGTATACAAGACTATCTAAGCTTATTAGTGAATGAGCCATTCTGTCTAGATCAGTGATTCCCAAAAGTCTGTGTTGGGACCCACAGGTTGGTTTTCCATTGTCTGTTAAGATTTATATCTGCAGTACACCTTTGAGCCACATGAGAGAGCCTGAATGTTCGTAGAGTTCTGATAATTGTAGCCTACTTATAACGTTGAATCTAACATGAAAAGCTAGCGTACATTGTGCTTGTTTAACTGAAAAAACAAGAGTCTGTTAACTCCGCCTAAATGCATTTATGAATTCTCATTTTAGTATTTAACATGTATATGTTTTCAATAATGTGCATAAAGCAAAGTTGTGATTTATCAAACGTTTATCTCATTTATCAAAATGGATGGTTTACTTATTCAAGATAATATAAGGTGATACGGAAATGGCAGTAAAAATGGTCAGGAACGTTCATTTCCGCACAAATTTGCTCTTTTCACGATTTCTAGATACGGTGAATTGGGTCCTGGTGGTTTGTCATTTTTAAAAAAGTGCGTCCCCAGGAAAAAAAAGTTTAGGAAACACTGGTCTAGCGGTGAATTGGCTATACGTCTACATATTTTTTTTTTTATATTTTCAACTATTATGCAGTGAAAAGCCTCCAGTCAGACTACATTGTATGCGTTTTATATTTTGGGTGTGTCATTGTCTTTAATTCCTGTTTAAGTGATTGTTTTTCCCCTCTTTTGCATGTGCTTTTAATCTCTCGAAGTCTTGATTTCACGCTGAATTTCCCCACCTCCAAAAGTCAAACTCTTCCATCTGTATGACATTGTCATATTGTGTCTCTGTCTTTCTTCAAAACAGTCAAAGCCATGACTTTTATGGCTGCAACATGTCATCAGATGGGAATATTTTAGTGCATCATTTTATACACATTTTGACATATTTGGTATCTTTTGTAAACCTTGGCTCCCCCAACTAGAACTGAATCTAAAATCGTGTGGGTTTCAACAATGCTTGGCTACACAACACAAGTTTGTAAAGATGGACCCACCGCTGGGTTTATGTTATTCATTTGATCCCAGGATATTCTGTTTCAGTAGAGTGTTGCCACATGCGGGGCATCTTTTGTTATCTTTTCAGAGGTTATTTGGGGGTAGCTGTGAAGTGGATAGCTTAAGATGGCATTGCACATGACAATACACGAAGAACCGCTGAAAGTGAAAGCTTAATCTTATGGTGAAGCATTTCTGTGTTGACGGGGGAATGGTCTCTCCCCAACTTAGCCACAGTGGTCTGGAACGGTTTGGTGTGCAGTGAAACAGTGTTAACCACAAGTCAGGGCTGTCGCACGAAACCTACCCTACACTAGTGTGAGATTCTGGTGTCAGAAGATAACTATGAGGCAATGCATTTGAGTATTTACTCACCGCCTTGATCTAGATATAAGATGAGGGGGTTGGTTAAAGGAACAGTGTGTAACATTCAGGGGGATCTATTGGTAGTAATGGAATATAATGTTAATAAGTATGTTTACATTAGTGCATAATTGTTGTGTTTTCGTTACCTTAGAATGAGCTGTTTATATCTACATATGGAGCGGGTCTTCTTCACGGAGCCGGCCGCCATGTTTCTAAAGTAGCCCAGAACGGACGAACCAAACGCCGACTCTGGATAGAGCCATTCTTGTGTTTACGTTTTTGCGCTGGCACCGTTGTTCTTACTCGCTTGGTACACGGTAGAATATCCAGTTGGTTGCAATCTGCAACCTCACCACTAGATGCCACCACACTGCACCTTTAACAAGGTACTAATTGGAGCTTGCAAGGTGTCGTTTGGATAGTTGTTTTCACAACGCATACCAGTTTAGTTATCAGTACAATTGGGAGTAAATGGGAAGGTTGATTTTTGTTTTTCATTATTGATTAATCTATCGCTTATTGTCTGGATTCATTGATCTATTGTTTGGTGTATAAAATCTCAAAACTGAAAAAAAATGCGGTTCCGTTCCCTTTAACTTAAGGCCTTTACACACTGGGGGGCGTGACAAATAAATTACATGAAAATCCAAAATACTCACCTGCGATTATTATATGTCTAGGGCTTTTATTGTGAAAGGTACGAACGAAAGGAGTGGAACTGGTCTGCGCAGTCTCTAAGGTGCTGTTTTTATTCTGCTTGTTTTGTTCGACCAGCTGTCTTAAAACCCAAATATATTCAATTTACTGTCCCATAAGTCAAAGATGAGCATCAAATCCTCATAATTAGGAATCTGGAACTAGACCAAATTTGGCATAACGGTGTCAAGGTGCCCAAGTGGTTAAGCTTCATACCATGCAACCACAAAGTGTGTGTTGATTTATCTGTGATGTCACCCTTCCTGCAGGTCACAGGCACCATCAGAGGTGTCCAGTGACACGTGCCCTGCAGGCCTGACATCAGCAGGTTTTGGACTGTGTGTTCTCCATATAATCAATCATAGCTGTGAGCTGCCTCCCCGGGGTTTCAACGTGTCTGTATCTGACACTGGTGAGTGTATCGTTCACTTCAGCCCCTCCACCCCCCCCGAAGGAAGGTTATGTCATTTTAATGTAAACGGAAGAGAAAACGAAGCGCATCCTTGCAAATAAGTTTCAATCAAACTTTTGAAAGGCTCCAAGTCGTGTGTGTGTGTGTGTGTGTGCGTGCGTGCGTGCGTGCGTGCGTGCGTGTGTGCGCGCACCTTTTCTCATGGCTTGATTTAGGAAAAGAATAATTTCCTCCATGTGGTTCGTAAATGGTATCAGACTGCATCGGATCAGTCTCAAGTGTTTGGAATTCTAGGATTGTAACCTCCATCATTTTCAGTTGCTGCCGGCGACCAGTAATTTAGAAAACACTGAATAAACAACGGAACATAATTCTGTGTTGCTGCGAGATTCAAAATTGCAGCTTTTTTTTACCCCCACCAAAAAAATAATTGTCTCATCGCACAGCGAGGCGAGAGATAAAACGTTTCCCAGTCCATTATGAAATGGATAAACCAAAATCCCTCTCGGCCTTCTTCTTCTTCTTCTTCTTCTTCCTCCTCCTCCTCCTCCTCCTCTTCCTATTCTGTACCCCCCTTCCCACACACACACACACATACACTGTGAGGGGCCCCTTGCTTTTCATAACAAAGGCCCTGTCTAACCCGAGCGTGCGGCCCAGTATTGCGTGGCAGAGTGGAAAGCTGTCTGAGTGGGAAGCCCAGCGTGTCAGGTGTCACTGACATCTGTGCATGTGCGCCGATCGGGTCGCGGTGTTTTGATGTCCGTGCGTCTTAATTGTGCATCTAAGTCTGATCTTTGACCTCTTTGCTTTTCAGGCCAGTTTAAGCTCTCCTGGTCCCTCAAATATTCAAATAATTGAGTGTAAAGGAGTTGTCGATGGGTTGACAGAAGTAATTGGAGTGTGGGCCTTGCAAAAATTTTTGACACGAGATGAGGAATCTTTGCTGGTGAGCTCAGCTCCGTTGTTTTTGTTTTTGCGGCTCTGGTGTTTTCTTTTTCCTTCCTCTCTCGTTACCTCCCTCCCTCCCCACAACTCTTCTCCCCTCTCTCCCCCTCTCTTCTCCCCCCCGTGCTCCTCACTGTCCCTCCGAGCCGGTCATTAACAGCCCACCCCCACCTCAAACGGACCCAGCTGGGGGAGAACATAGCTTTTTTGGCGAGCTAGAACGGTGCAGGCTCCGAGGCTTTCCAGAGGTCATCGCGAGTGCACTGTATGTGTGTGTGTGTGTTTCTGTATGTTCTCATTCCATACTTCACACTTACACTAAAGCGTTTCAAAAAAAACTGGCTCGACGACACACGGTGACCCCGACGTTGACCCCCCGAGGCTCCCTCTTCGCCAGCTTTAAGTTTCAACACACCCAATATCACCTCACCTTCATCTGCTGCATCACCTTTGTTAACGAGCATCCTTCTCCCTCTTTTCACCTTGCAGAGAAGCGATGAGGAATTACCTGAAGGAGCGAGGCGACCAAACTGTCATGATCCTGCACGCAAAAGTTGCACAGAAATCCTACGGCAATGAGAAAAGGTGAGCGAAATATCAGCTTTTTTTTTTTTTTCCCCTGGCCTCCCCCCTTCGCCTTGATAATCATTGCTGGATTTGAGAAAATAAAATAAGGCTAAGAAGGTTTTTTGAAAACAGATTCATAGATGGAAAATGCACCCTGTAATCTGTCTGGCTCTCTCTCTCCGGTGCGGGATTAACACGTCACATTCACAAGACTGATTTCTGCTCAGTCTCAGAGGAATAGTTCATCATACTGGGAAATATGCTGATTTGCTTTCTTTCTGAAATAAGATCTACACCACTTTTTTTTTTTGTCTGTTCGATAAATATGAAGCTGTAACCAGCAACAACAACAAAAAAGCAACAAAGTCCACCTTGCGGCACCTCTAAAGCTCGCTAATTGACACGTTATATCTTGTTTGTTTAATCTGTACAAAAACTGAATTGTGGTTTTACGGGAAGTTGTGTGCCAGACTATTTCTTGGCCGGGAGCAGGCCAACTGTTTCCCCCCCTGTTTCCAGTCTTTATGCGCTAAGCATCTGCTGGCTGCAGCCTTAAACAGATATGACGAATATTCCTTTTAAGTAAAAGAAAGGCTTTGTTTATAATCTTATTTTGACCATTTGTCGTGTCTCACTCCAATTTTAATTCCTTGCTTGTTTGTTTATCCAAATATCGTACTCTGGTGCGGATCAAAACAACCGGTCATCTCGGACTGTTTCCAAGTGAACCAAAATGCGGGCATTTGTTGAGATGTACACAGGTAACCGACAGATTAGCATGTGTGAGAGAGGACTGACCTGGACTTCTGTAGTAGTCTGATGTTTGCTTGACATCTGGGCCGAAGAGAACATACAGAATATGCTAAATAAAGTCCACAAAAATAATGACTTTTATTAGGGCTGACCCGACTGCTTCGAAGCATTGCCCATTGCCATGGTAATCGACCTCCAAATCAATATTCAAATGCTTGGTTTTTTGTTTTTTTTAATGTAATAATAATGTATAAATCCCAAAATAGCCCACAAAATGGAATAATCCCACAACAATATTCATTATTGATATTCAACATTATTTATTATTAGTTATTCTCCAACGTTAGAATCGATGTTTGTTGTGTGTAGAGGCGCGTGTATTTACAGAAGTGCGGCAGCGGCACTGAAACGGGGGAGATGGAGACAGACAGACAGACTGAAGAACATTTGTGCGCACAGTAGATCAGTGCCGAGTCAAAGTGTAAAGACTTCGACGGCAACAAAGCAAAGTCTGCGATTCCCTGCGTAGAAGTGGCAGCTCTCGAGACGAGAAAGACAAATTGGCTCCTTCGTACACGCCCCTCGGCTAATCATCTTTTTCATTCGGTCCGCTTTAATTGGTGCACCGTGAAACCCAATCAGACTAAATAGAAAACAAACCAAAAGTATCAATTTCACTCTGACTAGCCAAACAGACTATGGGCTATTGTGAAACCTTTTATACACGCTGACCTGTTGTTGAGTACGCTGATTGCAAACAGCTAAGCCTTAAAGGGAGTTATTAGCATCACAGAGAAACACAAACTTGGCCCTTCACTGCCTGTGTTTATGGAGAGGTAACGCATGTCACTCGGGGGGGAGGAAACAGGCTAAGGAGTGAACGCAAAACACACATTCCAGCTTTCCTCCGTGCAGCGTGGGTACCTCGACCCTTCTGACCCCCCCGCATCAACAGAGGTCAGAGGAGGAAACGTGTGGCGACCTCCTATGTGAGGCCACGTTCAGGTGAAGGCCGAAGAGAGGGGGAGGGAGAGGGAAGTTAGGGGCGATGGGAATAGGGGGGGATAAAAGTCTCCCAGGGGGGATGTACTGGTGAAACCGTGGAGCATTTAGGTGTAAGGGTTCAAGGACGAGAGCACACGGGGAACCTGTTGATGTCTTTCTTTGGTGTAATTTCCATGCAAGTGCAGGGTGATGACTTCCCCCCCCCCTCTTGAACTCTGCGACTCATCTTTTCTTCCTCAAGCCCTTCCTGTTACTCTGCTCTCACCTTTTTACCTCTCGCTCTCAAACTTTTTATAGCTTTTTCCTCCCCCACCCTTCTCTCTCTCTCTCTCTCTCTCGCTCTCTCTCTCTCTCGCTCTCTTGCTCTCTCTCGCTTATTATGCAACTCTCTTCAGCTCTCCATCCTCCTCCTGTTTTCTTGGCCGAGCCGCGGCGCTGCTTGCGATCTCATCAGGGCCTATCTCTTGGCAAATCAGCCGGCCAACTCCGAGACACCTCGGAGAGTTTTAACACAACAGGGGAGAAAGATGGAGAAAGGTTGAGATGAATGCCTCAGATAAATCGTAGATGTCTTGCGCAGTTAAAAGTGACACCGGCGGGAGAAGCCATTCAAACACTCCTGTCACATGCATGCTTGTACAGGTTCAGTATCAGCGCCGCTGGATTGCGAGTTGCTCAATGCAACTCTTAAATTGCAGTTAAAACCACGGTATCTGTAACCAATAGCGCATCCAGCTGGATCACAGACAAGTGTCTGAATGCTTAGCCGACGGGTTTCTGCCTCTGTGTGCATATCAAGAGTTTCAACATCCTTTGGCCTGCAAAACCCCTCCGTGTTCGTGTCGTGTGCGTCTGTCTCGCACCTCTGATTTACTTCTATCCTAACAAGTGAGTCCAAGAAAGTGGGTGCACAGAGAATGCAAAAATGTGCCGTCTCCCTCTTTGTAGCTGCCTCTCTCTGTCTGTGCTTTTTATAGGAGGTGAAAGTAGACAAACACCCACAGAGGCAGACAGCGGTGTTGCGAAATGGGTCGTTTTCCAGCTCCTCACTGACGCACATGAATTTATTTGAAGTCGGTTCAGCGGTGACTTGATTTCACGTTTTCGAAAAGATGTCATTTTTTTCTTAATGGAGTTCTGTACTTGACGTTAAGAGAGTTATTTCAAGAGGAGAAGAGCAAGAAAATGACGACTTCCTGAAATGGAAATTTTTTTATTTCAAGAGATCAGTTTCATGCTGGACTGCTGCTCATGTTAACATCTGCTAAATTAGGCTCGACAGCTTGAGGAAAGAGTGCTTAGTTCAATTGTATATAACAGTATGTTGATAAAAAAAAAAAAGTTTCTGACTTGTCTTGTGGAAGCGTAGCTCAGGTCTGCCCTCTTCTGGTGTAAATCGAGAGATGCACTCTGCCTTAAAGAGATGTTACACTTTGTTTTGTCCTTGAAATGTGCTTCACAAAAAATATTATTACTCTGTTCATATGTTGATCTTAAAGCCATCAGACTTTCCAAGCATACTTACCAGTCATGCAGATTTTTCTTTTTCATCCAGGCAAGTGGATTAAAAACACACTTATATTTACAGTAACAGACGAATGGGTAGCCACTTAAGAATCTGCAAATGTAAAACCTCTTAAGTGGATATCAGTGAAAGAGAAAACGGCGTGTCCTTCAGGATTTGAGTCCAAAAAAAAAGCCTAAATATTATGTCCCTGTGTCCAGGTTCTTCTGCCCTCCTCCCTGCGTTTACCTGATGGGCAGCGGCTGGAAGAAAAAGAAGGAGCAGATGGAGCGAGACGGCTGCTCCGAGCAGGAGTCGCAGCCCTGTGCCTTCATCGGCATCGGCAACAGCGACCAAGAAATGCAACAGCTTAACTTAGAGGGAAAGGTACAACACACTCACAGACACACGCAGTGTCATTCTGTCACACAAACACATGCAATTATTCACTAGGAGCTGACATGGAAGGCATTTTACAGTAATAACACAGGAAGTCGGTCATCTGCCTTCAGTGCATTTGAATGTTATTAATTCCAACTATTTTCTGTTGACAGCGATGACAAATATGTGCGTTTACCTTTTCCAGGAAACGTTGTACAGCAGAGAAAGATGTAATGTGTTCTGATTTCTCTCCTTCCTCTGCCCCCCCCTCTCCCCCACCCAGAATTATTGCACAGCCAAAACCTTGTACATATCCGACTCCGACAAGAGAAAGCACTTCATGTTGTCTGTCAAGATGTTCTACGGCAACAGCGCTGACATCGGCGTCTTCCTCAGCAAGAGGATCAAAGTCATCTCCAAGCCCTCCAAAAAGAAGCAGTCCCTCAAAAACGCTGACTGTAAGTTTGTGCTCGTCTGTTTTTTGTCCGTTACTCGTGTCGGCCCGGGGAGACTGATGAGTTCTGATGGTCGTGGGAGTGTAGTATACACTAAACGCTAATGAGTGTAGGTGTTTTAATTGACTAGTTCAACCCTAAAGACTTAAAATGGTTTCGTTTAAGTTAATCTTAAGTTAAGGTGAGAATATTGGTAGGACCTTCATTTGAGGAGGGGTCTAGAGGTGTGATTTTCTTTTTGAGAGAGGCCTGGACAACATGGTCAACACAGACACCGTTACCTAAAGGAATAAGAAAAAGGAAAGAAAAAGGGATATAAATAACAAAAAATAAACAGAAAAGTCTTGTCTCTCTCGGGACTATGACGTTAGTTATTGTTGTTATTGTTTTCTATATTAAGATTCATATTTATGTGTAATGGCAGGACAATATAAGTGTTTACTTCTGCCTTTTCAGACGTATAGGTAACAAGGCAATTCAGAGCGCTTTACATAAAGCATCAATAGTATCGGGACAAAGTGCAAAAGAAACACATTATAAAAAACATTCAAATACAATTAAGTATTTTACTAAATATCCAAGATAAAATAATGATAAGCTAAAATAAAATAAGACGGGTGTAAAATACAAGAATAAAAGTTACAATGCAGCATAAGAAATTCTTTAATAAAAAGCAGCGACAAACAGAAAAGTCTTCAGCCTTGCAGTTTTGTTCGAGATATATGATGCATAAAAACTGTAAGAATATAATATAAATTTAATTATTTAGTTTATTTAGAATTATTATTATTATTATTATTATTATTATTCTTTTGTTTTCTTCTTCTTCTTTGTCACAATAAATCTATCTGATCTAATAATAAAATGGCGGCACTAAAAAGGCATAAAAGTGCACTGTTTTTACAAAAAGTAAACTATATAGTTACAAAGTTGCACTTCCCCAGTTTAGTGTTCAAAATGTCCATACTTTTTCTTTTTATATTGCTAACTTATTCACTTATTCACTTATTCACTTATTTAACTATGAAATTCAGACTTTTATTTAAAGCTTGGTTTATTCTTACATATTTTATTCTATTTAATTCCCTTACATTTATTTTCTTTACTATTTATTTATTGCACTGTTACTTTATTTAGTTTATTTAGAATTTGCTGTATATATTAACTGTTAATTTTTTATTCTTCTTTTGTTTTCTTATTTTTATATACATGTTTGAAAACAAATCTGTCTAATAATAAAAAGCAGGCACTTAAAAGCTATAAAAGCACAATCTATGGATTTACACAGTTGCACTTGCACATTTCAGTCTTTAAAATCTTAATCTTTATTTATATGTATATATTGCGGATTTATTCACTTATTCAACTATGGAATTCAGACTTTTAATTTAAAGCTTTTTTTATTCTTATGTATTCTATTTAATTTCTCTACTTTTATTTAATTATTGCACTTTTACTTTATTTATTTACTTACATTTTCCATTTTTCCTGTATATTGTAAAGTAACTTTTGTTTTGAAAGGTGTTGTAAGAATAGCTTATTATTATCAGTATTCTTATTATTGATCAGAATAACTTAACTCAATCTCATTTTTGTAGTACCTTTCATACAATCATGCAGCCCAAAGTGCTTCACAGAGCAAGATTAAAACAAGACAAAAAACAAAAATCAACAAAAAATAGACAACAATACAATTACAAGTCTAAAAATGACAATAAAATGATACAATAAATAAACGTTACTAGAATAAATAGGCACAAGTGTTATACATAGTATGAAAACCAATGATTAAGACTTAATAATAATGAAGAGGCTAAAAGTCTGTCTGTGACATTATAATAGTATTTTGATATTATATTTCCAACCACTAGAGGGCAGTGTAGCTTCACTGGCGTGTCAGCAACCCAGTTGTGTCACATGTAGCACACCTGTAGAGTACACAACGCCTCCTCGGCTGACATGTAAACACCGTGTCCTGTTTGGGTTGTTGCGTAACCGTGTGTGTGTTCTTGTTCATGTTTGTCCCCAGTGTGCATCGCATCAGGGACCAAGGTGGCACTGTTCAACCGGCTTCGGTCCCAAACAGTCAGCACGCGCTATCTACACGTGGAGGGCGGCAACTTTCACGCCAGCTCCCAGCAGTGGGGCGCCTTCTACATCCACCTGTGTGAGTGTCAGTGAGCTCGAGCTGCTGCTGCTGCTGCAACACAAGCACACACAAATACATTTTAGAAATGCTTTTCACCATACAGAGAGGCTCAGCGTGAGGAATGTGGGTTGACAGCTTGTCGCTTTGTCGTCATGTCTCTGCCTGTTCATTATAAACATAACCCACGCTGTAATTACACAGCTGATTCATCACGTATAAAGAATGGAATTCACTGGTTGAATGTTTGGTTTGAGATCGTGTTGCGCTGACTGAATTCTTCTTTCCCGCATTGTGCGTTTCCAGTGGATGACGAGGAGTCAGAAGGAGAAGAGTTCACTGTGAGAGACGGTTACATCCACTACGGCCAAACAGTCAAGCTGGTTTGCTCTGTCACTGGCATGGCCCTGCCCAGACTGGTAAAAGAAAACGCATCATTTTAAGATTAGAAAGGCCAGAAAAAGAAACAAAATCATTGCAAATAGGGATTATTTTTGACATTTTGGGACACGAGACAAATTTCTGGCAAAGATCTTGAAGGAATAATTCAACATTTTTTGGTATCTATTCCTTTTAATATCAGGTACCAAACATAAAGACCTTGTTTGTCCAAACAACCTGACATAATTAGTCTCATGCTTCTTTATAGTTGTACAATTATTAGTGTTTTGAATAAGCAACCTTTCTTTTTGCCTTCCTTCTATCATCTTTCTTTTCTGCTTTCCTTCCACCTTTATCTCCTGTCTTTTTTTCTTTCCTTCTGACTTCCTTCCTTGTTTTTTTCTTTTTCCTGTCTTTCCCCTACTCTTCATTCTCCCATCTATCTTCCAGTCATCTAACCCCTCTCTCTCTCTCTCTCTTTCTTCCCCCCCGGTCAGATCATCCGTAAAGTGGACAAACAGACGGCGCTGCTGGACGCCGACGACCCCGTCTCCCAGCTCCACAAGTGTGCCTTCTATCTGAAGGACACAGAACGCATGTACCTGTGCCTTTCCCAAGAAAGGATCATCCAGTTTCAAGTTAGTGTCAGACACCTTTTTTTTTTTTTTTTTTACATCTGACATCTCTTTTACCGTGTACAGGTCACCTCAACCGTCAGATCCAGTTACAGATGATTGAGGATGATTGCTTTAGCTTGCTGAATCTGGGAGCGAATTGAAAGTGGCTCAATCCTGCATCTATTTATGGTTGTAAAGCCAAAGAGGAACATCTGATTGCAGTCTTGAGTCTTGATTGGGTGCACTTGTTGGTGGTTATCTCTGCCCCAGATGTTCATAAAGGTCACGTCTCTCCTCTCTTCTTCCACCGTCCGCTAGGCCACTCCATGCCCAAAGGAACCAAACAAGGAGATGATCAACGACGGCGCCTCCTGGACAATCATCAGCACAGACAAGGCTGAATACACTTTCTACGAGGGCATGGGCCCCGTCCACTCGCCTGTCACCCCCGTGCCTGTGGTAGAGAGCTTACAGGTAGACGCCGACCCCCCCCCGACAGAAGCTTTGTTTGAGCTTTACGTAGTAGTCCACGTACTAAAACGATGTTCTTCGTCTGCAGCTAAACGGCGGCGGTGACGTCGCCATGCTGGAGCTGACGGGACAGAACTTCACTCCAAATCTGCGGGTCTGGTTCGGAGACGTCGAGGCTGAGACCATGTACAGGTGCGTCTTTTTATCTTTCTTAAAGGGTCACACATGATTCTAGGTAAATGTACACTGTAATTCAACAGACTCTTTCCATTTCTTGGCCAAAATAAGATCCATTGTCTAGCCAGAATTTCTCTTTTTTTCCCTCATTAGCATATAAATTGTCCATTACGACTAATTTGTGGATTTATTAGGCATCATACAGTCCTAGAGAATGATGGACTTTAAGTTTAATCCATATAATGGAGATATGAATAAGTTAGTAGTGCAATTTAAATGAATAAAAGCTTTCCAAATGCTCTCTGTCAGACTTTATGCCGCACATCCTGTGAATGCCTAATGGCTTGAGTTGTAGAAGTCCAGCTCTGTGATCCATCTTCGTCAGACCTGCGCGGTGCTTATTTTGCTTTGAATGAGCCAAAAACATTTTAAGAGCCAAGGTACTGAAATGTTACACCCTTGTAAAATGACATTGAGCACTTAGCTTTTATAGACAGATTACATTTTATGTGTTTATACCTATCACCCACCGAGCATTAAGTCAGAGACGATGGAGGAACATGAAGGTCCAGAATGACCGCTGTCAGCGAAACAGTAGGACCTCCCTGACTGCAGCGCTGCAGACCTCTGACGTGTCTTTTTTTTATTGATTTCTATTGACATCTCTTCATATTTTTCAGATAAACTAGTGTTTATGTTTTGGTTCCAGAACGATTTGCTACTTTGTGAGCTCAATAAACAATTTAAATCCCTTTTGGATTATCTGAAAAGTGCATAGTCACAAAGCTGGAAACATGACTGTTTTACTAGCTGATGTTGACATTTTGGAGATCCATCCATCCATTTGCTTCCACTTATACGGCCGGGTCGCGGGGGAGTGGGGGAGAGCAGACTTCAGAACGTTTTCCAGATGAGATATATCAGATCTCTCCAGCGTGTTCTGGGTCTACCCACCAGGCCTCTTACCAGTTGGACGTACCCAGAAAACCTCTAAAGGGAGGCATCCAGGAGGCGTTCTGATCAGATGCCCGAACCACCTAAGTTAGCCCCTTTCAACGCAAAGGTGCAACGGCTCTACTCCAAGCTCCCTCCGGATGTCTGAGCTCCTCACCCTATCTCTCATGCTGAGCCCAGCCACCTCTACGGAGGAAGCTCATTGCAGCCGCTTGTATCCGCGATCTCATTCTTTCGGTCACTACCCAAAGCTCATGACCATAGGTGAGGGTTGGAACGTAGATAGCCTTCTAACTCAGCTCCCTTTTTTATCACAATGGTCCGGTACAATGACGGCATCACTGCTGACGGCGTACCGAACCGCCCGTCCATCTCCCGCTCCATTTTTCCTTGAACAAGACACCGAGATACTTGAACCCCCTCGCTTGGGGCAGGGACTCCCTCCCAACCCGGAAGGTGCAATCCACCGTTTTCTGGCAGAGAAACGTTGGAGATAGTTTTCATAATTCCAACAATACTTTGTGTCATAGACGCTTTATCATCACTATTGTGTTGTTTCTTTCCCACCAAAACCCTCTTACAGGTGTGCGGAGAGCATGCTGTGCGTGGTGCCCGACATTTCCGCCTTCCGCGAGGGCTGGCGCTGGGTGCGGCAGCCCGTCCAGGTGCCCGTCACGCTGGTTAGGAACGACGGCATCATCTATTCCACCACACTGACCTTCACCTACACGCCGGAGCCCGGGCCGCGGCCGCACTGCAGCGCCGCCGGGGCCATCCTGCGGGCCGGGAACTCCAGCCTGCTCAGCAGCAACAACAGCCAGGAGGCCGGCCCCGGCGTCTACGGCCCCAACAGCACCTCCAACGCCGGAGTCACGTCCTCATCCTCCGCCGCGGCGGCCGTGGTCTCCTAACGCACACACGGGGGCCACACACACATACGATATGCCTTGAGAGCAAAATGTACCCACAAGGTATATAAAGACTACGGGAAATAATAAACAAAGACTGACTCACTCTAAAGTGCTGCGTATTAATTTTGGATACAAAGAAGCTGAAATGGAAAAACAAATTGGCGGGATAAAAGGAGCGAACGCAGGGGAAATCTGAAGGAGTGACATCACAACGCTGTCAGCCAACCGGGAATAAGCGCTCCTTGACCCCGCCCCCTCTCCTGTGGTTACTTTAGGGACCTGCCTATCCACTTCTGGTGTTTTGGAATGAGTGAAATTCCTGCAGGCTCGGAGCACCAGCACCTTTCTACGGCTGTGAGAACGGAAAAAACCACAACAACAATACATCCACCAGTGTACAAAAAAAAAAATCTCTTGAAAGGAAAGTATATTTTTGCTCCTCCTAAACCCCCTCCCGCCACTTGTTTTATAATTATTCCTTTTGTTTTGTGTTATTTTGATTTCCTAAAAAAGGGGGGCTGGATGTATTGTTGTCGGAGGGAGCGCGAGGACGCAGAGGGACACACATAAAACGTGACGATAACATAGTTTTTATGGACCAAGGATCTTGTATAAGCTTTAGTAAAGGTACATTTTTCTCCATACCTTTTTTGTATTAAACATATAGTACACTTTTGTTACCAAATAGTTTCTATTCTTCCTCTGAGCTTGGGCTTTGTTTCCCCCCACCCCCTTTTTTGAGGTCCAAAACCCCAACCTGTATGTTATTGCGACCTTAACTACAAAACGCCTGCTTTTTCAGTCTTTCGGATTGACCTTTTTTTTTGATACTTCTTCTGTTGGGAAAAAAAAATCTGAAGTCTGGGTTGTTTATTTTACATAAGCGAAGGTTGTTTTGTTCGTTTTTTTAAAAAAAAATTGGGGAATAACCTCAGAGGGCCTATGTTTTTATCATTGGTTTTTATGAAGTCTTTAAAAAGAAAAGCTTTAAGCAACGCCTCTGCCTTGCCTGCAATACTCTATGTGCGCTATGTCTCCTTCTTGGAAAAGTATACACGTCAGTACATCTCACATGGAGCCATAGCAACATCTGCAGAATACATGAAAAACTTTAGACTTCCACAAAACGAGTCAAACTAATGTATCACGACTTTAAAAAGGATAGCCTTAGTACTGTATATTCTTACCGTGTACACAGTCTCACATATCTAATATCTGTTGCTCTATCGGTTTTTAACGTATCATCATGTAGTGAAAACTAGCGAGGTGTCTTCCAGTGTGTGCTGTAGTTCTGGTGGCATTTTAACTTCCAAAAAAAAAAAAGACTTTTCAATTCGATGTGGCCTTACCGATAACGTCAATTACAACAAAAAAAAAATCCATCTTTTTCTTCTCTGCTGTTTACTCACCTCGGAAGAAACCTGTGCATAGCACAAAACCAAGCCTCGCTTCTTATCACGGGAGCTCTTCTGTTTTGGGCTCAATGCTGCGGCTCCACCTTATCATGCAAAGCAAAAAGCAGCCTTCTAGAAGGATCTCTCAAAGCCTTCGTTCGTTTTCGTTGGTGTACAAGTACAATAAGCCCGTTTTTTATTCTCATGCGGTGCCCAGCACCTTTTCACTCTTTGGTACACGAGCGCTGTAAAAGCTCTTTTCAGCCTTCTTTTTTCAACAACAAAAAAAAAAAAAATCTGTGGTTTTATTATCTTTGCAGAAACAAAAGCGTGTGTACATTGTCGAGTAGTTGCACTCATCCGTGTTCATGGCGACCGCGTCTCCTGTAGGAGTATAAAGGCCTTCTAAATGTGTGTTATTGAAGATGTGCATTTTCCAAACAGAACAGCAATATTGTACAGGTCATCGTTTTTTTTTTTTGTCCGCCTGAGCACTAGTTCACCAGCCAGCAAATATATGTGTGTGTATGTGTGTATGTGTGTGTGTGACTGTCATACTGTATGTAGTTGCTGTAATGGAATATTGAGTCAGACTCGCTCCATTTCAAACTGCTCTCCAAAAAAAAAAAAAAAGAAAAAAAGATATCATGGGGTGTTTCTGTCTTCCACCAGGATCCAAATGTCTGATGATAATTGTGGATAAACATTCAAAGGCAATACTTGTGATCTTAGTATTACAGTACAACTGTATACACACTTCCGGGAGAAAAAAAAAAAGAACAATACTGTAACTTGAATGTCTGCTTAATGAAGTGTTTTCCTACAAACAAACCCTTGAAATAGGAACAAAAAAGGATTCGCTTGCACCCCTTTTCAATGTAAAAAAAAAAAAATTAAGTTATGCCGCCACCCTCGCCCCCACCTGTTAATGTTAAATGTTTTATATTGTAATATTTTTTAAATTATTGGTACAAAGTCTCCCCTTGTCTTATGTCAAAAAAAAGTGCATTATTGCCCGTGCTGCCTAGGTTGGCCTGGGAGTGTTTTTTTTTTATTATTTTATTTTTTTAAAGAGGCCACTTCCTGTATTGGTGCAGCAGCAACGGTGTAGCGTCAAATATTTGCGCTCCTTCACACTGAACTCTGCAGGTCAACCTGAACCCTTTACTCTGCAGGATGGAGGTCACAAAATCTTAACTGTAGATTTTTAGTGTTTTTTCTACTAGCTCTAAATTCAGTTTTTTTTAAACATAGCCTCTGCATTAGCATCGCCATCACACACACACACCCCTGTTTTATCCCTTTCCCCCCCTCGAGGATATTTTTTTTTTTTGTTTACATGCCGAGTCGCCTCTTACGGCTAACCGCCCCCGGCTCCTCTTACATATTCCTCACGCGAGTCTGAACAGAAGCAGCTTTGTCACAAAACTAATTAAAAAAAAGGGGGGTGATGCATGCTTTTTAAAAAAAAAAAAAAAAAAATGTGTCGCCTTGACAATCTGAGCTGGTTTACAGTTTATTTCTCTTAAAAACGTTAAGAGATAGGGAGGATACTATCAATAAAGGGGTCAAAAATGTTACATGCCTTCTTGAAAAAAAAAAACGCACGCTGGCGACAAAAAGAAAAAAAAACGCCATCTCATTAGCGATGCTTTTTTTTTTTTTTTTTTACAAAAAACATCTTAACCGGTTTCTTTCTCTTTGTGTGTGTGTGTCTGTTCATATTTGTTTTTACTCTTCCAAAAGCAGCTGTTTGTTTTTTTTTTATAATGAGCTCTGAACAATGTATGTATCCTCTAATATGCCAAATGTCTTTTTATAATGTAGATTTCATGCACTGCTAAACAAAAACAGGGCAGAGTGAGAGGCAGCTTTAAACAAATAAAAAAAAAAAGGAGTGTGGAGCCCTTCTCTGTCGCACTCAGCCTTACTTCTCCTTAAGACTATTTGGCTGTTTGCACTACAGAGCGCTAACCCTTTTTCTTTTTCTCTCACACACATTTCATCCTCACTCTTTTACCGCTCATGTTTATGTATGTACATTTGGAGTTCCCCCTCTCCCACATCCCTTCCCTTTTTTGTTTTTTTGTTTTTAACATGAAGCCTGTTATGCTTAGCTTTGCTACAGTCGGATCACCTTTCCGTTTTTCCCCCTTCCTCTCCTTTCTCCTTTCACTCTCACTGTATCTGTGTATTATTCTAGTAAATGGTAAGCAGAGGTGTCATTGTGGTAGTATACTCAGTGCTCAAAGGGTTGCTGATGGTAGAAACCTGTGCCGTTTGTAACATTTAGCAATAACGTCAAAAACAAAGGGGACGGTTGTTTTTTTTTTTTGATAACATAACGTTAGTTTTGTTTTTTGTACATATTGCAGCTCCAGATCATGCTCAAAAATCTGTATGTCATTAAAAGAAGAAAAAAAAACGTGAAAAAAAACTTGCAATATTGGCATAAAAATGAGAAATAAAAAAAGTGATATAAAATCTCACTTTGTGTTACGTTTTTAATTGTCAACAGAAGCATAAGCATTTTTTTTTAAAAACTCCAAATAATTAGCTAAAACAGTACAAATATATAACTCAGACTTGTGTGTGTCGTCCTTTCCTCCAGCGTCAGTTAAGCGTCTCACGGGGCTTTGGGGCGTCTACCAAGCCCAAATGGAGCTCTTATCCTTGGGAAGAAGTCCCAGCAGACTCCCCTTTTTCTTTCTACCACTTGTCTGGGCCCTAATGCCCTCTGTCCTTTTAAATCCACTCTTATTAAAGCCGTTAAAAGCTCCAAGTTACTCTGCCCCAAAGCCTTCGCAGACGCATCTGCACACTTTGCGCTCGAGGTCTTTATATGGTCAACCAGACGTTGGTTATTCGGGAGATGGCTCGTGTGTCTGTACATAACCGAAAGAACACGTCCCCGAAAACAACTTCCAGATGTACTACTATATAAACCTGTAAAATTACATTCAGTTATGTGCAGGTTTAACAGAACTTCCGTCAAAATAGGGCAGGCACATTATCATATTATCATGCAATAAAACAAAAATCTCCATCAATGCATCAAACCTAAAAAGTACAAATTTATAGAACAATATTAACACGAAAACAAGATAAGTTGCTACATGTACGCTGCTATATTTAACAGTATGAATCAGTGGACATCGGGCGGGTAATGCCGGGAACTCGCTTCTTTGAAGAAGAGGGGGATACAGGTGTTCAAAGTCTCACTAAATGATAAGGCCTCTCCAGTTCCCATAGCACACACAGTACAACCCCTGTAGGCATATCCATACAAACAGTGGGTCAAGGACGAGAGCAGCACTATTTGTGCACCGCAGGACTGTTTTGAAGCTGCTGATTAACAGTTGCATTGCAGTGTGACATGACAAACGAAAAGCCTGTTTACAAATGAGTTTTTTAAAGGACCACACCCGTCATTTTTTTCATGTTTTAGCCAAGTAGTTTACATCGCTGCAGACTATTTTGTATTTTCCCCATCTTCCAGGAAGCCTTTAGTTTGCAGTTATTTCCATTACAGAAAGCCAAATGTTAATGTTAAAGAAATGCAGCCTATGGCGCTAGAGCCAGGAGGTCATTAGCTTAGCTTAGCATACAGCATTTGTAGGACACAAACAGGAACAGCTTCCACGTGCCATCAGTCTTGCTGATCGCTAAGCTGTGACTGCCTCCCAGCTCTATAGCTCCATACTTTAAACACAAACATAAGAGTGGTAGCGATCTTCTCGTCTAACTCTTGAAAGAGAAAGCGAATTAACGATTTCTGTAAAGCTGCATTCAGGAGCCGATGGCTGCCTGGACAGTTAGGAAAATGACATTAATGAACTAAAACATAAATGCTTTAAAATATGGTGAGGGGTAATATCCTGTAAATTACACATGTAGCCTAGTTGAGGAGCTAAACTTCGGTTCAATCTTGACCTTGTAAACAGCTGTTTGATCGCATCACATGGTCTTCATCAGCACGCTGCAGTTTGCCCAATTGTCATAGAAATGTTCATATTTCCCTTTAGTTATGAGCGCTTTAAGGACCTCTCATCCATATAGGCTTAAAAGTTGAGACCCATTGGACCAACTGGACAGACTATCTGCTGATGAAGATGAGATATGATTGAAGGCAGTTACTAAATCACCCTTGAGGTGAGATTTTCAATCATTATAGTCACATAAGAACATCACCTATAGGGTGAGTACTTTTTTACAAATTGTCATAAACGTTTGTTTTTTTTTCAACTTAGATAAAACAGACTGTGCTGTGTGAACTGTTCATTACAGGTAAGTGAGAAAACATACTTCTTTTTTTGGTGAAAAACATGCAGTCTAATCCTTCTGACACTGATTGGTTATTTCTCACATTGAACTCTCTGGAAAGACTATTTGGTCTATCTGTGAAGCTACACTTACTGTGGTAGGGGCAACTAAAAAGTGTTTTAAAGAGAGTGGTAAACTACATGAATTGGTATTCTACTTCATAAAAGCACTCCCTTTTGCTGTGTCGGACTTGAGGCTCCTTCAAGGCTTCATATGATCAGGCATTAGTCAGTCACAAAACATCTGGCTGTGTTGATATCTGCTGTGAAAGCACTGAATGTACACCTCTACCGCTCCACAGTCATTAACTATTGTACCCACGTCGTGTCACACTCCGAAGCTAAAGCGACGCAGCTGCTCATAAACTAGTCCTATAAGCACTGTGACGTTAAAACAAAGATTCCCTTCAAGTGTTTACACTCAGGCCAGAGCTCTTCAACACACACACACACACACACACACACACACACACACACAAAATCCAGTTTAAGTCAGCTCACTCCAGGCCGATGCACGGATGCCGGTGTAAGTGAAGCGTGTGTTGGCTCCGCTTGGCGGGGTATGACCATTCTGCTCAGAGGTCTTTGGCTCTGCTCTTAATCTGCCCGATTCCCCGTTAGCTGCCCTGATTCCAGGTGACCTCCCCAAGCTGCCGCCGCCGCCGCCACCGCCCCCTCCTCCATCACTATTCGTCAAGCAGCTGCAGCAGGTGAACGTGGACAGCATGCCCTGGCGGAAGCGCTTGTTCATGAAGCAGTAAATGATCGGGTTGACGCAGGCCGAAGTGTAGGACAGCAGGTGGATGTAGGAGATGGGAGCCCCGGTCAGGCGGTAGGCCGAGCGCCGGTCGAAAGCCTGCCACGCGTTGACCACGAAGATGGGAGTCCAGCACAGGAAAAAGAGGAAGACGATGACCAGGAGCATGCGGATCACACGCTTCTTGGCCATCAGGTTGCCAGAGCTGCTGCTGCACACGCGGCCCACCGTGGACTTCTTGCTGGAGCCTGAACCCAATGAGAAGCTCTTCTTTTTAGACGGCTGCAGGTAACAACCGTCACTGTCACCAGGCTTGATGCTGCCAGTGCTGGATTGTCTTTCTGCCAGGGGGAGAGGATATATGAAAAGAAAAAGATTGGAGTGTAAGAGTGCAATTTTATCAGCAGTATAAAAGCCCTCAGGACTTGGTCAGGGTTACGTCTGTCAAATAAATACCTATAAATGTAAGACTTTCCTAAAAGCCAGGGCTGCATTTGCAAAAGATTAGGGTGAAAAGCATCATGTTATATGTCAAGTTAAAGCTGGTGTTTTTCTTCATGTCAAATCAAGAAAGGACCAAATTTAACAATGAGTCGTTCCTACCAACAAGTATTTTCTGTGTAGCCAATCCTGATACAGATTATTTTTCTTGCCATAAACCTCCATTTTTGTCAAAAAACTATTAGAAACACATCAAAAAGCCACAAGACATCTTGTTTTTCTTGCCATAATTCTCCATTTTTGTCCAAAAATGTTTAATAACACATCAAAAAGGCTCAAAACATCTTATTTTTCTTGCCATAAACCTCAATTTTTGTCAAAAATGTTTAAAAACACATCAAAAAGGCTCAAAACATCTTATTTTTCTTGCCATAAACCTCCATTTTTGTCAAAAATGATTAGAAAACACAACAAAAAAGCCACAACATTGCACTGGGTGATGTGTTCAATTCCTTAGTCTCACAAACCTGCTGCTGTAAACACTCACTTGAGCACCAAATGTGTATCAATCTGCAACTGAAAATGGTCCCAAAGAAATGCACCTTTTACTCCTGTTTGAGTAACATTTGGTAAAATCTACAGTGCCCAGCTGTTTTAGGGAATTATTTAGCCTTTTAAAAAAAATGGAACTTTATACTTGTGATGTGTTTTTAAAGGTTTACATCTTCAGTAGAAACCACTGGGCTCAGAGTTGAATACCACAGACAGATTAGGAGAAATACAGTATTGAATTGGAATTAATTTACTTTAGGAAAAATATAAAATAATGCCAGCCTTGTCCTCAAAAAGAAAATGTTGCTTTTGATCACCATGCCATGTTTTATTTTCCTACCTCTGCTAGATTTCCTGCTGGACAGCTCAAACGTGATGCCCCGGTAGAGCTCCATGCAGATGAGTCCATAGGCTGTCATCATGACGATGCCAGGGATTAGGAAGAGCAGCAACAACAGGGACACATACCTGCGAGGGACACACTCAGGGGAGTAAACAAGCATCCGCTGTCATTTAAATCAACATCACAGCCAAATTAATGTGCTAATATTAGAATCCCCTGCCTTTGAGTCTGATATCATCATGTCAACATTGATGTGCAATATACCTTGTATATTTTCCACATTGCTTAAACTTGTCTTTTATCATTATTTAAATGTACATTTAATCCGGTCCCAAAAAAACACTTTGGTTTTTCAAATGTGCTCTATTAATATTAAATTGTGTGCTTTTATTTTGAAGGGTCGGATCTGTGTGTCATGCCAGAAGATTTCCCCAAGTGGTCGTCTCTCACCAGCAGCACCAGACTGAGAAAATCAATAGAGAGGCCATCTGAAATTAGCAACGGGCTACTTTAGCTGCCACCCAATCTGAGTGCATCAGAGTGTGAAGACGCCCTGCTGGGACAGTGAAGGTACGACGCTCCCTAATGCACTTATTTTCAGCTCACCAGGACTGCTGGATGACGTCATTGGGCCACACCAGGCGGCACATGAACCCGGTGCTGTTGTTGTGCCGGGTGAAGGGCTTGAGGCCGCTAGAGATGGGGTACGGCAGCATCAGGATGAAGGACGCCACCCAGGTGGCGGTGATGACCTTGGCGGCGTGGGATTTGGTTTGCCACGACCTGGAGGTCAGCGGGTTGCAAATGGCGCTGTAGCGCTCCAGGGAGATGGCCACCAAGTTGAACGTGGAAACACTCACAGAGACACCTGCACAGATCAGACAATCCAGAAAATAGATGACTGACTTTTTTTAGTTTTGGTTGTTGAGCCCTGATTTGTTGAATATATGATAAAGAATGACCTGACCATAGCAAATCAGAGAAACTGTCTTTTTTTTTTTTTTTAAAGGAATAGTTCAACATTTTGTGAAATATGAGTGAGATGAAAAGATTGATATAAGACGTTATCTTAGTTAGCATAATAACTGAACACAAGGGGAAAGAGGTAGCCTGGCCACCCGATTCAACTGTTATCAGGCCATTAAATAGGCATTATCAGTCACTATAAGCCTCATAGATGTGGGTCAGTAGGGGCCTACTAGGCCTTTTACACTGTAAAAGTGAAAGTGACACTTAAAAACAACAAGTTGTCAAACTGAATGAAACATGTTTTAAACACAAACAAAACAGGTGATCGACCATGTGAATAGATGATAAAAACCTACTAGTGGGTGTAGCAGGGCCCCTACTGACTGACATCTATGGGGCTTCTAACTGATAACGCTTATTTATTGGCCTGATAACAGTCTAATCGGCTGGCTCGTGGTAAAAAAAAAAATAGGCCGTAGCTACTTCATACCTGACGGAAAAAACATGAGTCAAACTCTTGTCAAGAAAGCTAATTAAGTGCATTTCCCAAAGTGGAACTCTTCCTGTCATTAGGTAACATTTCCTTCCACTTTGGTTTTTGTTTTTCCTCCCTCTGCCGTGGGCTTTGTAACACCCAGAATGCTCAGCGTCCTCACAACATGTGTTTACTCCGGTGCTTGTGATGCTATGGCACATTCATTTTTCCGTCACATTAAATTTAACTGCTGAGCGCCCACAGAGACTGTCTGTCACCAGATCAGCGTTAACACACTCGGTAACGAGAAGAACTATAAATACATTCAAATCATTGCTGTGTGCAATCCAAGAGGAGTGACGCACAAACAGGTAAACACACGGACAAATGAGGTAATCATCCTGGATGGCAGCGCTCTGATCTCACTAGATGGAGCAACAGGAAGTAAGGAGAAGAATGAAAATCAGATTTCCTAGCGGACCTGTAATTGGATGAGAATGAAATATTAGTATCTCTAATGGCTGCACCTTATTACAAAGCTCCCGGCGGAGGAACTTCTGGAATTTATCAAAATCACAAGCAAATTAAAGCCAAGGGAGAGTTGTTTCACATCCCTGATCTGATTGTCTCTCTGTGGCCTCTGCTATTGATCTTTTGCGAAATAAATTAGAGATGACTTAAATTGGTAATTGGCATAAAAATTGACAAGTAATCAGCCTTTTTGTTTCAAAATGTTGTGCTTGTGAAAAAAGGGAGATCTATCCACTGCCTCAAACAAATACAAAACTCTTTGGTATGATGATGGAGACAACATGATTGGAGGGATTTTGCGTAGATGCTGCTCAATTCGAGCCGATTCAACTGTTCGACGTTATCAGTTGCTGTAAGCACCATAGATGTGGGTCATTAGGGGCCTACTACACCTACTACATTGTAAAAGTCAACAGCTTCTTTAGGTTTAGGTAAGAAAACCACTTAGTTTAGGGAAAAATATTGTGTGTTTGGCTTAAAATACCTACGGTTGAAAAGTGAACTCAAAGACAACTACACATTGTTGGTGTGTTTTTGTCCCATCCATCGACCTCCACCCCATTTGGCGTTTAATGGCGTCTATACTACAGCATCTGACTTCCGCTTCTGCTCCTGTCATAACTACTACGGTTGGCAGAAGTCGCTGTCTTTGTTATATTATATCTTCTTTCGGTGATCTACCATGTGAATCGATGATAAAAACCTACTAGAGGGTGTAGCAGGGCTCTAGTGACCCACATCTATGGTGCTTATAACCACCAGTAACGCCTATTAAATGGCCTAATAACAGTCTAATCGCCTGGATTTTCAAAGTCTAACTACAATCTAAACTAAAAGCAGGCATTTTGGTTTCAGTTATGTGATAAATTTGGTTTTATTTAACACAACTATGTTGTGCTGTTTACTTGCACTGAGCAGTCTTATGTTCAGCCACTGTATCTTGCATCACACTTCTGTAACTTGCATCTTGGACCGTATTAAATTGTCTGCTTGTATGTACACGCCGTAAGCTCAGATTCACAGTGAAACTTCCCCCCCTTCAGCAGATGAGTGTGAAAACAGCCTTTAGTTTCAAACTCTGCACAGACATGATTCTGCACGGTGGAGATCAACATTTTAGAGAAGAGGGGAGCTTTGCAGTTCTGTTGATAATAGTCTCAAACTGATTTGAGGTTTGTATGAATTAAATTCTTAATTCGTTTCATTACACGTGTCATTTATAAACATTTATTTTGGTTGTGGTTGATCCATCTATCTATCATTTTGCTCAAGACACAAGAACAGTTTAGATTGCACATTAAAATGGAATTATAGTTGCAGGAAAACCTGAACTGGTGCTGCAAATTTGGCTTCAGTTAAACAGGTTTTAGCTCATTATTAGCTCATTAAATCACCAGGAGCATGCAGGGAAATGAACTTTATGCAGGATGTGCCCTAAGCTGACTTGTCCCCTCTCTCTGACATACAGTATAATACAATAACCAGCGCAATTAAAAAAACATAATATTAATGCACAATGTACCCAGAGTTTAATCATTTAGCATTGGCAGAAGTATTAGGCAGAAATAGGGTTGAATTAGAAGGCAACAGAGCATCACTGCATAACTTTTACACATTTAAATCAAACTTGGAGGCAAAATTTTAACTAATTTGGCAATTTGTCTATTTGCATCTGTTGTCATTTGCTTTCGTTGAGTAAAAGAAAGTCCACTTTGGGTGGGGGGTAATGATAAATTGAGGTATCACAATAATATCTAGATTTCAACAAAATGTCGGTAATATGTTCAAAAATCATGTAGTGGCGGACTCAGGCCCTTTAAGGGGGTGAAACAAAATAAAAAGGGCACTAGTTGCATGAGGTGGGGCACCAGTGTGCAGAAAGTTTTCTAGCATGTAGGGCCTATATGGCACTACATCACGTTTTCTCCATTTTAAGGCCACCCATTAGTGCGCTGCATCTCATTTTCTCCACTGGAAGGGCAACCTAAAGGACACTTCATCATGTTTTCTCTACTGGAAGGACACCCTAGAGGGCATTTTAAACCATTTTCACCACTGGAAGGCACCCTAAAGGGAACTTCATCACATTTTCTCTACTGGAAGGACACCCTAGACGACACTTTAAACCATTTTTTCCACTGGAAGGACACCCAAGAGGGCACTTTAAACCATGTTCACCACTATAAGGACACCCTAGAGAGCACTTCATCACATTTTCTCCACTGGAAGAGCAGCCTAAAGGACACTTTAAACCATTTTTTCCACTGGAAGGACACCCTAGACGACACTTTAAACCATTTTTTCCACTGGAAAGCCACCCTAGAGGACCCTTTAAACCATTTTTTCCACTGGAAGGACACCCTAGACGACACTTTACACCATTTTTTCCACTGGAAGGCACCCTAGAGGGAACTTCATCACATTGTATCTACTGGAAGGACACTCTAGAGGACACTATAAACCATTTTCACCACTGTAAAGAAACCCTAGAGGACACTTCATCAGATTTTCTCCACTGGAAGGGCATCCCAGAGGACATTTTATCATGTTTCATCTACCAGGGGCATCCAAGAGAGCACTTTTGCTGCATTTTTTTCTCCAAACATCAGGGCATCAAGGGGGAGTCCACTAGTGGAGACATTAGTCTTAAAAATTCAAAAAATTGTATAATTTAATGGAAGATTTAAGACCACAAAAAGACAATTATTCTAACAATTAAGATATATCACAATTTAAAGAAAATAATTTGATACCACAATTCCACTCACCCATGAAGTACATGACCAGCTTGCACATGCCGGCGCCAAATATGAAATCCCTCATGAGGTTGGGGATGAGGGTGAAGGGGATGCAGACCAAAGAGACTATCAGGTCGCTGACGGCCAGAGACAGCAGGAAAAGGTTGGTGACGGTCCTCATGCGCCTGTTCCTCACCAGGACCACGATGATGAGGCTGTTGCCCAGGACGCTGAGGAGGAAGATGAGGCTGTAGAGGAAGATCCTCACTGTCTGGTTGATGTCTAAGAGGAGTGGGAGACACATGGGTGCCATACATAAACTCTGGGCATGCATGTCATTCTTAAAATGTGTGCTATTTTGACTCTCTCCCTCACACACTCTCTCTTTATATTCTTTTTTTTTCAATATTATATTTATTGTTGTTTTGTTCATTTTGAAACAACAGAACAAACGTCCCCAATAATAACATTCTCGGTACAAAGAAACTTAATAAACCTAATATTAATATAAAATAAGCCAGTATAGATACTGGGAAAACATATTATATACAAAAAATAGATATATAAGTAAAAAGAACTCTCTCTTTATATTCCTAAATTCATTTAAATCACTCTAATATTCCTAAAATATTCCTATCCAGCTACTTGTATTATACAGTAGATTGGTGGTTAGTATCTCTTTGGAGTGTCACCATGATAAGCCAAAATGGAATGTTTTTATTCTTCCTCTTGGATTTTAAACAAGGAAATGTGCAGTCTTTGTGCCATCTAATACTCTATTGTGTGGCCACAGCCTGTATAGTGACATTCCTGTTCACTTGGCACTGTCAGAACTATTGTTCAGTCACACCATATGTGTCACTACTAACATGTAGCAGACTGAATTCATATATCCTGTGACTTCCCTGCACTATGGACTATTTCCTATATGACCTATATAATTTTTTTTTTTATCTGAGCTGTACCAGTGTTTGTTGTTGTTTTTTTTTATTGTGTTTGTGAAAATAAGAAAACCCAATAAACATATTAGTGAAAAAAACAAACATTAGCAGACTACATTAGCTTTCTGGAGGACCTGAGCCATATGCGTAATTGCGCACTGACGCAAAAAAAGAAGAAGAAGCCCAAAGCAGTCGCTTTTTTTGGCACAAACTGGAGACTTGCTTTTGGAATAAAAAAAAATCACATTTCTGAATACAACTATTGGACATTATGTTCCATATCTAATTTTATAGACATATACATATGTAAATGCACTGTACCTTTAACTTCGGGTGAAGGCTCCTGCTCGCTCTCGCACTCAGAGAGATTCCTGATCCCAAAATTACATAAAATCTTGTTGAGATCAGTTGAATTTATGAGCATGTCCTGTATCGTAAACGTCTCCATTTTTTTGCTTTTCTCCTTTTATAGCTTCAAGTAAAAATCAGTCATATGACGTGCATCATGAAGAAACGAGAAAAAAATGCTCCAAATGGATGAAATGTATCCCAATATTTCCTCTCAGCCGATTTAAAAAAAAAAGAAAAGAAAGAAAGAAAGAAGAAAAAATATTGCTAATGTTGTCTACAAGTTTTCAGTGCGCTCCCAGTGTGGTGCGCTGCGCTCCTGTAGTGCTGCTCTGCATCTCCAGCTGTACTGACTACATGTGCTCGGAGCGCATTCTGGAGTGCTCAGTCCGCATTCTGGAGTGCTCAGTCCGCATTCTGGAGTGCTCAGTCCGCATTCTAGAGCGCTCAGTTCGCATTCTGGAATGCTCAGTCCGCCTTTGGAGTCTGTGTGCAAGTCAGCATCCCACCTCCTTTTTTATAAAACGCTCAGTCGTAAATCATTGCGGTAATAGAGATGCAATGATACATTGAGCATTCTTCTTGATTCTTTATTAATACCCAGTGGTGGCTGGTGGAACCTTTTCATTGGTGCACTGTAAAAAAATTACATGTTTCATTTGTGATTTATATGTAAATAGTCTTAGATATACGGTGTATGACTATTCTAACAATAAATATATGTTAAAAGTAAAATATTTATTGTAATATTACAGTAATAAAGGCTAATTATATAAAGATAATTACTGTTTTTTTTCTTTTTACAGTTTATTTATGTTAATTAACGTACAGTTTTTTCTGTTTTTTAGCAGACATTTTCTGGCCCCTGCTGTCACACATCCAATCAATTTCAGCAAACACCCCAGTATGATTTAAAGGTCCCATATTATACTAATTTTCAGGTTCATACTTGTATTTATGTGTTTCTACCAGAACATGTTTACATGCTGTAATATTCAAAAAACCCTTTATTTTCCTCATACTGTCAGCCTGAATATGCCTGTATTTACGCTCTGTCTGAAACACTCCGTTTTAGCTCATTTCGACGGAATTGCGACGGAATTGCGCATCTAGGCAACAGCTTGGGTCCATGTGTACTTCCTGTCAGTTGGTGACATTCACATACCCTGCAACCAGGAATAAACTTGGACACGTTTAGAATGTGTATGTTTAAAATTGTGTCAAGGGTCTAAATATTGTATATTTGTGACATCACGAATGGGCAGAAATCCTGACAGCTTGTTTCAAATGCAGAGTTTCTGAATACAGGCTGTGTGTATTTCCCTGTGGATTGAGTGTTTCGATACTTTCACAGTATTTATATAGGACTTAAGCCTGCTTTGTAATAAAAAAACATGAAAATCTCACTTTTTTATAATATGGGACCTTTAATGCAAAAAAGGTGAAGGTATCAAAAACACATTACTACTTTGCAGTTAAATAATTAACAATTATTTTATTCCGACAGGAAGAGTAAATAATGCTTTTAAAAAAAAAACAACAGTATAAAATGTATTCAGTGGTGGAATGTAACTAAGTACTTAAATACAATTTTGAGGTACTTATCTCCATGTTATCTCCATGTTATCTCCATGTTCTGCTACTTTCTACTTCTACTCAACTACATCTCAGAGGGATATATTAGACTTTTTTTACTCCACTACATTTATCTGACAACTTTAAGTTACTTTACAGATTCAGATTATTAATACAAAATATAATCACATTACAATCAAATTACACATATTACTGGGTGCATTCCATATTTAAAACACAAATATTGACAATTTATATAATTTTTATTATTATTATTATTATTATTAGTAGTAGTAGTAGTAGTAGTAGTAATGTTTTGTTGTGTGTGACTCCTCTATTGGCCGGCCGCCACTGTTAATACCTCAAATATGTCTCATTTCCAGGATCATTTATAAGAGAGGAAAGGTGAAATTAACTTAATTCAAAAATATCAGATGGGGCCATGCAGGAGTGTTCTGTACTGCATCTAGGCTATATCTACAGTGAGTCCATGTCTCTTCCTGACACATTCCCAAACCTGATATTGCCTGCTGTGGCAATGCATGTGAACATGTGTCATCAGCAATCTGGAGGCTCATTGACTCGAGGCGTAATTGTTCTGATGGGTGGAGAGATGCGTCATTAGTGCCCAAACAACTCCAACTATTTGGGAATAGGTCACCTCCTGAGCTGCAGTGAATGCTGTCTCATTCCGTGTAAGAGTCAAGACAGTATTATTATTAAAGCAATTAGTGATTTGGGGTCATTTCCAGTTATGCCCCATACAAAAAATGCACATGTGGAATTCATGTAATGAGCATGTGATTTTATTACGAGTCTTTACTACCAGAATGTAAAAAAAATACATCATACTACAAGTGAAAGTTCAAAATCTCATTTATTAAAGTACAGAAGTATTTTCACCAATTGTACTCAAAGTATCAACAAATTAAAAGTATTCTTTCTGCATAAAAATGACCTCTGTTATGATTATATGTTATGTTATTGGATTGTCAAAACTGATGCATTCATCTGTAAGCAACGTTTTATTGATGTAGTTGATTGAGGTGGAGTTATATTAAGTACATTATATGTGTTTGTGTAGTTGTCAGAGGTAAAAGTTGCAATATTTCCATTGGAGATGTAGTGGAGAAGAAGTAGAAGATAGCATGATACTCAAGTTACATTCCACCACTGAAATGTATCATGTGAAGTGTTTTTTTCAAATGAGATATTATGTTATGAATTGAATTATGAATGTAACAAAGTACATTTACTCTGTAGAACTGTACTTAAGTACAATTCTGATGTACTTGTACTTAGTATTTCCATTTTATGCTACTTTATACTTCTACTCCACCACATTTTGGAGGATAATATTGTACTTTTTACTCCACTACATTTGTTTGACAGCTTTAGTAACTATACTTTGCAGATTCAGGTTATCAATACAAAATATAAATCAACAAATAAATGATGATGTATTATTATAGATTGAGGTACCCAGCAGTATAGAAAGTAGTTAAAATCAGCCTAACTGTTACCAGCTGCAGCATTAAATGAACACATTTAATGCATCACTAATTATAATCCAATAATATAATATAAATAATTCTGCATAATGAGTAGCCTACTTTAATTTTTTGTATATGTTGATACTAATAGGCTACTTTTGTACTTTTACTTAAAGGTCCCATATTATGCTCATTTTCAGGTTCATACTTGTATTTTGTGTTTCTTCTAGAACATGTTTACATGCTGTAATGTTAAAAAAACCTTTATTTTCCTCATACTGTCTGCTTGATTATACCTGTATTTACCTTCTGTCTGAAACGCTCCGTTTTAGTGCATTTCAACGGAATTGCAACAGTGATATTGTGGTTTTAGCTGACGTGTGTCGCCTAATTGTTTTGAGCGATGCTCGTTCATGTCTATGTAGAGCGAGCACAAGCATGAGCCCGACGCTGACTTTCGTTGACTTAACGGCCACAGGTGTCGCTGTTAACAACCAATTTCTGAATATTACAAACAGTCCCTTTAAACCTGCTTTATAATATAAAAGACATGAAAATCTCACTTTTTACAAAAAGGGACCTTTAAGTAAGATTTTTAATTCAGGACTTTTACTTGTAAGAGAGTATTTTTTTTACTTAGTATATTGCTAATTTTACTCAAGTAAAATATCTGAGTACTTCTTCCACCACTGATTATGAGTGATTGTATGTAGTTTACAGTCGGAACAGAGATTTTTCACCCCGGAACCAAAGTATCTGTTTCTTGTTTCCCCTGCACCCTCGTCCAGTCCTCAGTTGCTAAGTAACCTCTGCAGGGGCCGGATGCTGCTAGCGTCAAACACATCAAACTGTGCCCGTTTTCAGACGCATAACCTTAGCCAAGGAGGATGGACGAGGGCTCCGAGTTGTCTCTGAGCATCGCTCAGATCGTCCAGCGGCTGAGAGGAAGCCAGTTACACTCTCAGCTGGAGAGACAAGCCAAAGTGAGTCAGCTGAGCTAGTTAGTTAGCATGTGGCTAGCATGGGGCACGGCCTATAGAAAGGAGACTAGGACAAGCGTCATCAATGCGGCATATCTCTGGGGGGTACTGCACATGCGCAGTAGAATCTAGCCGCAGCTTGAGTTACACTGCGCATGTGCAGTACACCATACCCTAAGACCCGTGTCCTAACCTCCTTCCATAGGCCTTGGCATGGGGCTAATGAGCAGGTTGTCAATCTCAGAGTGTCAGTAAACTGTTGAATTTGTACTTCAAGTAATGTAAGAACACAGCTACATAAATAATGTCCAACTTTATTTTTTATTCTTTCCTAAATGTTCTGTAGGAGTGTTTACATCAACCTGACATCAAATTGGAGTCCCTTAAAGAGGACGTACGCAGTTTTCTCAAAACATCAGGTAGGTGCATCACTGTCATCTTCTGTACACATACACTGCCACAGCCTCCTCTGCCTATTGTATTACAAATAACAACTACACTATTGTTTTTCTTTCTGTGTGTGATTTCAATGTTTTGCAGGCTGGGAAAGACAGCTACAGAATGCAGTGTACAGAGAACTGCATGTGTAAGTTACATCCATTTTTATTTATGTATTGTTTATGTGAAGCACTGAAATATACAGACACATCAGACAAACCTGTATACACACACCTGTCAGGCGTCAATTTCATTCATGTGGTTTACAACTGAGCCGTATCCCGATAGTAAATATTGCAAATGATGCATAAATTATCAATATTTAGTTACTGTAGACTGTCAAAATAAACTAGGAAAAAAAGGAAACGGAGAAATAATCGACCAAACACAAGTTTCCGAACTTTTTTTCCCCAGTTTATGTACTTCGGTTTGTAGAAACTCTCAGGAGTTTCCCCTGTGTATTTGAGGGAAAACTCATGCTTACGTCAGTTATAAAAGATTGGAGAAGGTGTTATTTGTCCTTCATTGGAGCGGGTAGCTTGTTAAATATGGAGCAAATGGATCAAATCTTGATCAAGTCAATGAAAAGCCCCTGCTCATGAGTCTTAATGCATGTGCAGGACATCATTTTGACTGCACCTGGTGGAAATGCCTAATCCTTTAGGACTTTAGAATATTTTTAATGTAAAAAACACACCCATGTTTTTAACCTGAGTCATAAACGTTATGCATTAAGAGAAAAAGAGTGGCCTGAAGATTCTTCAGTTTGCCACTTAACTTAATTATTCCGTGGACTAAAGCAACAGAGATAACAAATATATTGAAAAGCAAAAGCTCACACATATCAAGAGCTACCAGGTCTTGGGTGATAGACGGAAGTTTCTAAAGTTAAAGGGGCTCTATACGATATCCAGAGCATTAATATAGCAGCAAACAACTATTTGCTATGCAAAGATATAGAGGAGTAATGTCTACCTGAGCAGAGAATGAAGTCACTCTCCCTCTGTGTGTGTTGTAATTAGGGATGTCACGTTGAGGAAATTTCCCCACCGGTTAATAAACCTGTGACTCGTGTCACTGATTACACCGGACATTTTACAAGAAAGGACGGCGCTCAACATATGTAGAGCGCTTACTTTGATCTTTAACGTCCGGTGGCTGTGTGTCTGGCCTCTCCGGTCCAGCTTTCGCTGCGAGGCTGCAGGTTTCCACCAGCCTAATTCTCACCTCAAATGTTTTCAGAATCAGCTTGTAGTGCACTGTTAAGCTGCAAAATGAGAAAGTCTGTGTTCCGGCCGCCATGCTGAGATCTGTTGAGAAAATACCAAGCGCCGCCCACCAACTGGAGCACAGCCAATAGGAACGCTCTCTCTGTGAAATGACCTGTGATTGGCCAAAGTCTGCCGTCATGGGCTTTTTTAAAGCCTGAAAACAGAGCCATGAGGAGGTGCAGAAGTCTAGTTATCTCTCAGAAAACTTGAATTACAATATGCTGAGAGGTTATTATGGAATATTTGCCCAATGATGCCAAACATATACTGCCTTTTGCCACTTTAACTTGACAAACATTCCACTGGGGAGGTGAAGCATTGTCATGTAATTTTTAAAAAGTTTTTAAGTCTTTATTATTTGCATATGCCGCACCTTGTTTACACAGGTGAGCTCAGCCACAGAGACGGAGATATATGTGTAAGAATTAAGATAAATCTTCTGAAAATATTGCTCACTGGGTAAACAGCAGTTTGTGTACAGTGTGTTCAGTTTTTCTTATGACAGGATGCAAAGTTGCCTGCCACAAATTTTTTGTACAAATATTTGTACCTCACATTGTTATCTGCCCCTGTAGCAGTTCAGCGTCTTACTGACAGTTATGTCTTGTTTTTTTATTGGCTTCATATGCTCACTAGTTATTTAAAAAAAACAAACCCTACTGGATTTGAGGCTATCAAGAGATTGTTAAAGCTAATTTCTCCATAATAATCCAGATTTATGTTCTTTTAGTTCTCTTTTAGTAATCTTTATTAGAATCAAATAGCTAAATAGCTGGAAATCTCTTTGAACTTCAATAAACAGCTCTGAAAAAGTGTTCTTCCACTTCCCTTTGAGGGTAACATACCGTCCTCGCTCTCCTGAGGCTGAGACTGAAACATAGGACGCTTAATGCTTTGCTTTCAAAGGATGACATATAACTTTGACTAATGCCTCCTTCTTTGGGCCATTAGTCAGCCCTATGTGCTCTTATATGTGTTTAGATTAGGTTGAACGTTGTTTAACGCACTGAGACCTTGAGTCATTCAATATGCCCTGAGCATGCTTACCGGGGGGAAAGACATGAGACGGTCGCTGCATCTGGAGGAGATGCGTTCTGACTCATCTGAGCTTTATGTGCAGGGTGCTAGTGGTGACTAACTGCCTGTTTGTAAGAAAGATCTCAAAATGTTATTTGCCTTTTGTTTGACAGCTTACTTCTGTCAAGCACTTTTCCACAGTTCTTTCTAAAATATATGTTGTTTGTGTTCGTAGTGGCTTCAATCCCTCAAAAACACTGTGGCGTTTTGATGTGGTTACTTGATCAACTCTTCTTCTATTGTACTACAACGCTCTCCGCTCTTGTGTTTGCTTATTCTAGCCAGCTGCCCCCGAGCCATCCCGCAGCTCCTCCAGAGCATCTCAAAGAGCCGCTGGCCTACATGCGCAAGGCACAGGTCAGTCTGTCTCCTCTTATCTCCGTCACTCCTCACTTGTTCTTCTTCTACCTATCTGACTGATGTCTTATTTGCCTGCCAATTTCCTATTTTTTTTTTTTTTTTATCGCCTAGGTATGTAACATGAAGCCAAATGTGTCTGAGTGTGTGTGTGCTCTCTTACGCAGGCCAGCTGGGAGAAGCGTGTCCTCAAAAGCCTCAACAGCATGAGTACGGAGCTTGGAGTGCCTCTGGCTCGCATGGTAGCTAAAATATTGTGAATCACAGCTAACATAGCATAATTACAACAGCTCTTCATTCAGGTTCTCCGGCTTCAGTGCCTCATTTTTGCATAGTTTGCACTGTATCATTTTAACCCCAAGCTTGTGGCTTAAAGGCATAGTTTAGATGCTCATCCATAGTCAGTGAATTACCTACAGTAGATGATGATCGGCACACCCCCAGTTTGGAGAAGCAGACAGAAGTTGCCGCACGTGAGCAAAGCAATGTACTGCTGTGGATGAGGCCGGCAGCAAAACACATTTTAGCCACCTAAAAGAAAGGGTCACCAAAAAATATTAATACCAGTTTAAGTGTACGCTATATTTAGAATATTGTTGCCGCATTACCTCGCTGTCAGACAGCCCTTTGCAACAAGGCACTGAAGCAGTTGTATCCATCTATTATCTTGCCAAAGCCACAAGACTCCATTGAAGTTGAGCCCTCTTAAGAAAAGTTAGCAATGCTTCCTTGGCTGTAGACGGGTAATAAGCAGACAGTGCTGTTTGGAATCAGTTTTATTATTTGGTTCTCTGCACACATTACTGTATTTATGACCACATTTCCGCTGTGACATCTTCAAGATTGGTTGTGTTTTGACTGTATGGCATTATTTGTTTGTATTGAAACCCCCCATTTCCGCCCACTCCGCAGAGGCCCGCAGCGGAGCAGAAGGAGCTCACCAACAAATGGAACGAGATGGGCACGGATGAACCAGGTCTCTAGACATTACCCAGGGGTTTGGCCCTGAGCAATCTGCCTTTTGTGAAAGATTAGTGTCGATGCGTGTGTTTGCCGGTGCATCAGTCAGACGTCGGTGTGTTTTGCAGCAGCTTAACACATCTCTGAACCAGATCTACCACTTCAATGTTTGCTTTTTAACCACTATTTGTCCAGAGAAACATCTGAAAAGTATACAATGTGGTTTCCAGATGTTGATTCTGGTGTTCTGTCTTTACAGATAGTTGCTTACTAATATCAGGCTCCAAAGGTCCAAATCACGGCCTTTTGGCTGTCCTGAATCACAATGTTAATTATTAGCCTCCGAGCTTCTCCAGTGGAGAATTTGATTGTTGTATTTATTAGCATTTAGTTTCGGAAGACACGTCTCCTACCTCACTCTGAAAACCTTTCAATGAACCAACCATTTGCACTTGAAGCCAGCACATTTACAAAGAACATGGTAACCTTGTGTCCAAACAATGCTATCACGGCTCACTGCCATATAATAACATTTAGGATGTGCCGTCCCCCGGCTATAAACACTTTGGACTGTGAATATAGAAACTGTCCAGACTCCTCGGACGGAGCTGCGATAACGAGCAGCGCCGCTCCTTCCGTCCAAACCTTAACGTGCCCTCGTTCATGGGACGACACGGCACTTTAATTTACTGCCACGCTACGAAGACGGCGCATGGAAGTCCCACTTAAAGCTGGCTGTGCATGTCCTGTACTGTTCTTTTTTGACTTTTGTAGAAGCTGCCAAATTGAAGCTGAGTGTCACAAATGCATTCTGAAGTATATTCAAGTTCAAGTTGATTAAATGGACTTCACGGTTGGATTCATTTGTGTAGTCTAGGTGTTACAGCTGCTAAACCTGTCCTGGAACAGCATATGTAAACATTGTGTACATGTATCAACTGGAAGAACCACTTACAAAGTGTCCTTTGTTCACTAAATGTTACTGTCACCTAATGTATTGTAGAGATACAATAATGTCTTTGTGTCTCCACAGATTTAACTCGCTTTAGGCCTGTATATGCCCCCAAAGACTTTCTGGAGGTAAGTAGATTTCTTGCAGCTCAAAAAAGGGGTGGGGGAAAAAATCGATACTGCACAGTATCGCGATATTTTGCGTAGAAATACTGTATCGATACACGGACCGACAGGTATCGATCTTTTATTATATATCATATCGTGATAACATCGTATCGTAATAATATCGTATCGTGATAATATCATACTGTGATAATACCGTATCGTGATTAATATCGTATTGTGATAATATCGTATCGTGATGAATATCGTATCGTGATGATATCGTATCGTGATGATATCGTATCGTGATTAATATCGTATTGTGATAATATCGGATCGTGATTAATATCGTATTGTGATAATACCGTATCGTGATTAATATCGTATTGTCATAATACTATATCGTGATTAATATTGTATCGTGACAATACCGTACCGTGATAATACCGTATCGTGATTAATATTGTATCGTGATAATACCGTATCACGATTAATATCGTATCGTGATTAATATCGTACCATGATAATACCGTATCGTGATAATACAGTATCGTGATAATACCTTACCGTGATAATATCGTATCGTGATAATATCGCATCATGATAATATCATATCGTGATGATCTCATATTGTGCGGCCTCTGTTGATTCCCACCCTACCTCAGAGTATTCAGTGTGATTTATTTGAGTTAAAGAAGAACTTTTAAAAAATTTGAAGAAAGAAAAATTAATTAATACATGCTATATATTATTGCTTTTCTACACAGGTGTTAATCAGCTTGCGGAACCCGAATCATGATAGCAGCGAGGACGTCGGCGTCAGGAGCCACTGGGGTCTCATCCAGGTTCCCCTCAATGTCAGGGACATCCCGCAGCTGGTAGGGACCCATTTGGATGTCCTGTGTTTGCTCATGTGTGTCTGTCTGCAGGTGTTTTGTCCATTAGTGACCTCCGGAGTTCAATGAATATAACAGTATATCCTTTGACGCTGCCCGGGGACATGCACAATGGAATTGAAATCTGTGTGTATTTTTGCGTTAAACTCTCAGAGACAGGCCTACTCAGAGCTGAACCTGACCACTGGGCAGCTGGGGATTGATGACCATGCACACATCCATCCAGGTATTCACACAAAAAGTGTGCAAATACACAAATTCACACACCATCGTAGTTAAAGGAATAATTTGCCATTTTGGTGAAATACGCTTATTTGTTTTCTTTCCGAGAGTTAGATCGGAAGGTTGATACCACTCTCATCATGTCTGTACAGTAGATATCCAGCTAGAGCCAGCAACTGGTTAGCTTAGCTTAGCATAAAGACTGGATACAGGGGGAAACAGCTAGCGAAGCTATTCCTTTAATAAGCCAACTGGTTCAGTGGTTTCTGCATCCTATCATCATGACATGTAGAATGCAGAACATTGTGTCATAGCTGGATAATTTCCAGTTGTGTTACTGGTTTGGACATTGGGCAGCTTAAATGGCTATTTAGAGGACTTTTTATCTTATCAAATATATAATAGCATACAATATATGATTGGTAATAAAGAGACGAAAGACATCCATTCAGCAGCTTTTTAATATGAGACCTAAACACATTTTAATTCTAGCAGTAATTAATCAGAAATAACAAAAATAAATGTGTTTACCTACTGAACAGCGGGGTTTAATAATGGTGTGTATACCACTCTGGCCTCTCCTGTGCCACATGGCCGTCTGGGTTTTCTCAGACAATATCTCTGTTACGTCCAGATATTGACGTTGTTACAGGCCGGTGTTTAGACTTTAAATAGAATCGTATCCACCGTCCTTGTGTTTGTAAATCAAAGAGATAACATTAGCTTGAAAAACTGAGCCACAAGCAGACGATTATTAATGCATCTGTTTGTTCTGTCTTTTCTTATACCCGTGCAGACCTGTTTGAAAACGAGTATGTTCAAGTCGGGAAAAAAGGTCAGTGTTGTTGTTGTAAATGGGTTTCTGTTATTCTAGTTCTTTGATTGAGGTATTTAACCTATTTCACTCCAACCCACTTTACCATAGATCCAATTTTTAGGGGGGAAAGGGGGTCTTTAGGGGGAGATAGCAGGTCAGCAACATATGTCATGTGGTGTACATCTTCTGAAAGCTGGGAGCCTGGAGATTAATTTGAGATGCAGCATCAGCACTGTGTGTCAAGTTGTTCTAGGCATAAATCAGAAACAAACATGAATTGATTAAATTGATTAGTGTAATTGATTGTGAGAGTGTATAAGGGCTTAGAACATTATGATAGAAGTATATGTTGGCCATTCCCATGCTATATTATGTCTCATAAGTTGTTGCAGCATTTTTTTGGGTTGATACCATTTGTTACCCAGATTTGGTGCTACATTTAACCATTTTTTTACCACTCAAGAATTGATAAAATGATCAATAATCCCTCCAAAATACTACATTAAGACACCAAGAGCTTGAAGAACACCGCAGAAAAAGTCGTGCTGTGATTTGACATTTCCAAATGTCAAAAGATTTCTGGCAGAATTGCATTTTTCGGCGATTGGATGGCGAGCACTTCTGTTCTGGACACTGCTCAGAAACCCCCTAATTGTCAATCTACCTAGGAAAGCCATCCTCTGAATACTCTAGGTCTCTAGTTTGTGGTTGTAAAGTTTCATGAGGCTGTGATTATCCTAGAGGTCACCACAGGTCATTTTGTACAGCGAGGTAAAGTTTCAAAAAATGGTCTCATTAAAATGAAATGGCTACAATGGGGACTAACATCATCTCACACGAATACAGCTGGGCTCATAGGATCCACAAGAGTCCCAGCTTTACAGGGACTCCAGTGTGCAGAAATATTCATATACATCATTTTAGTATAGGTGAAAATAACATATTTATACTGCTTTATACTGCTTAGGTTTTCTAGTTTGATATGATACCAGCATCTCAGGCTCTAAAACTGAGCCTGCTACTGCCTCTGAAAGACAGTAAAGTCGGCCGAGGGCGCCGGCACCCTCAAGGAGTGGAAGAGGTTAAATGCATAAATGTGCATACAAATTGATCTAAATTATTCAAGGAGCAATGACCCGACACAACTCAGAACCAAAAGTACCAACCAGAGGCTACCAGGAGTGACATGACATTATCATTATTCATTAGTGATCATTTAGTTCTGATTTAATCAGCATTTACTCCCTTTTAATTTGATATTTTAGTAGAGCAACCTCAGGCTACAGGAGCAGCCTTCAGTCTGTTTGTTATGTGGTTTTGTGTTTAAATTTGTTCTTTCTTCAGACGATTACAGATCTGGTTCTATTTTTACATTAAAGAGTCTTTTTCTGGAGATCAGTATCAAAAAAATCTAATTATATCCACTCATTTAAAAGAATAAAACCTGAAAGAGAGTGCATGAAATAATACAGCCATTATATTTAGAAATATCTCTCACTCACTGACCACCACATGTGAACAGAAAATCCCAAATGTCAGCTCCTGCCATTAATGAGTCCTCCTCTTCGCCGTCTCAGGTGCAGTAATTGGCACTTTAAGTCTTATCTCATTGCCCTGCCATGAACCCAGTGTTAACACCAACCTTATTATGGACACCAATCAGACATCAATCGACAAAAGTCTTGAAAACACAAGCTGTATTTTATATACACAGCCACAAGGTCCACTATTTCACCCTAGGCTGGCTGTGTGTTGGCTCCCGAGCTGCAAGTTGTATTCCAGGCCAAGTGTTAAGTGCACTCAAATAGGAAATTTAAGAGGCGAGGAGTGTGTTCGTTTATGTTATGACTGGCCAGCACCTTAAGTCAAGGGCTGTGTGTTTTTGGCTACTGTCACAACAGAGATTCAGGGTAGAATGGAGATGTGGGAGAGGTCGTTTCCAGCATTGTGCCTGAGTGTTTTTTGGGAAGTTATGTAATAATCACCATTAAGGGAATGTCTGTGTTATGATTTTTTATGTTTATACATTGTCAGAGGGATAGAATGAAATTGTGAACCTGTGTGTACGTTTGAGCAAACCCATGAAAGTCAAACACGTGGATGTGACACTGCAGCTCGCCCACTCTTTCTGATTAATATACTGAAAGAGTGGGCGACAAACTCTGACATATTTGTCGGAGTTTTCATAACTTATCTTATTGTTTTTTGCAACAGTCCCTGTTGAAAGATGTTTTGTTTCTTTGCTAATGGTTGTCATCCTTTCCAAGTTTTCTTGGAAAAAAACAAACCTCTTAACAGTTTTAGTGTTGTTGTGCAGTCATTCAAGACATGCAGGTGTTCATTTTCCCAGCTGCTGTTGTACATTATGTAATTCTGCCAGCAAATCACGAGGCTTTCTAGTGATTCTTGTTGGTCATATGCATTCTTGGTTGGCAAGTCAAATTTCCTGAACTAAAATAAATCCAATATAATTAATTTCATGTAATTGATTTTTAAATTAGCTGACTGGCTAATTTATTGAATTAAATGTAACTCAATTTATTGAATTAAAATAAATATTATGTAATTAATTAGATGTAATTAAATTCAATTTAGTAGATTTTTTAATTCAATTTGAGTTAATTTATTGAATTAAATTTAACTAAATGTATTGAATTAAAATAAATCCAATATAATTAATTTGATGTAAATAAATTTAATGTTATAGATTTTTTAAATTCAATTTGAGTTAATTTCTCAAATTAAATCTAACTAAATGTATTGAATTAAAATAATTTAAAATAATTAATTTGATTTAATTGAATTTAATGTTATAGATTCTTTAAATTAAATTTTAGTTAATTGAATTAAATAAATTCAATATAATTAATTTGATGTGATTTCATTTAATATATTTATTTTAATTCCATTTGAGTTAATTGAATTAAATTGCACTCAATTTATTGAATTAATTTATTTTATTTAATAGATTATTTTAATTAAAGGTACATTTATTTTATTAAAATGAAATTCAGTTAATTTTATTAATGCATTTAAATCAAACTGTCTGTCCATGTCTTTCTGTCTCATGCACCCCTTCTGTTGTTCTCTTTTGTGTCTAACTTTTTGTCTCTTTTTGGTCCAGTGGTTGTGGAGCAGGACAGTGCAGCAGCACAGCAGTACAGTAGGCAGGGCTGTTCCACCGGGCTCCGGGCAGACCTGTGGGCCCTCATCCTCAACTCTACCAACCAGCCACAGGTACTACATGCATATACACACATAAACATGCAGCTGAGTTGCACTCCAGTGTTTGTTATAGAGCAGCCGTGCACACACAGCTGCAGTGGTTCTCAAACTGCATGTTTACTACAAGGTGTTTTCACAGTTAATGGTCAGGTCGTTTTTGGACCTCTTGTGTATTTGTTTCAGTGGACTTTTCAGTTTGTATCCCGGGATTTACACTGTACAGTAAAAACCCAACATGGACACCAACTGACCTGCAACATAATCTGTGTTTTTTCCCCCTGTGCTGTTTATCTTAGCTTTATCTTATAGCTGTGACTTGTCCCGTGTGTACAAATGCTAAGATAATCAAAGACTGGCGATTTAGCACCGTTAGCCCAAACAGAGCAGCTGCCTGCCTGTGTGGCAAAGTGCTGTGTAAACGCTGGACACCAGAGTCTCCTGTTGAGGCCAAGTCGATAAAACACTGCTTGTGATGGGAAGATTGATTTCTGAGGGGGAGTTACAGGGACCTGACCGAGGTCTGGAGAGTGTCAGCGTGGCTCTGGACGGCACAAGGGCAAACACATTAAACAGTCAGAGTTGGCTGAAAACAGTATGTGCATTGTCTCAGTCGTTTTAGTCATGCATAAATTACATAACCTGCATCGAAATTGCGTAACCTGCATTGCTTAAGTTTTACTGCTTTACAAACAACAAAAGAACAAATATGAGGTTCTTTGTCTTGTCTTGTCCTACAAGTCTTGTCAGAGTTGTCTTGATGGTGTCTGCTGTTTGTCTGCCTCATTTCAGGTAGATTTTATTCTTTTCAAACAGCAGTAATGAACTGCCGTGACCCAAATTTCCAAGATGTATAATCAGCTTCAAGTATTTTAGCAGAACTTCCACTGATGCTGTCCATATTACCGCAATGGTTTCAATGTTCTACCTCAGCTGTCAAAATGACCATCTCTGTTTCTGTTCTCCTCGCATCCGCAGCGCTGATCTGACCCGTCTCACACCGGAGACACGTTTGAGTTTAACCATGTGGTCGGAAACAAGAGACCCATCCATTAAGCTGCGTTTAATCCTTCTGTCATTGCCGTCAGAATGCATAAACTTGGTTTAGTTTTTTTTTTACATACCATATTTATCAGAGGACTGGAACTTCACTTCGTCCATAAAATCACATAATAGGATTAACACCAAACGTCGTAAACAAACATTTTGTCAACAATTTGATTTATCATCAAGACCACACATGTTGGGTTCTGGATATGATTTTTTTAATGCAAGTTATTGAGCACATAAAACATGTTGGATCTCTGCCGTTTTCAGGATGTGATGCATTATGAGCAGCTAACGGCTGGAGTCATACAGCATGACCTGCTGGTGGACAACCTCATCTATAAGGTACACTCCTCTACACTGTCACTGCTCATGTTTATGAAGCTGCATAGCCAAGATGTTACAGTAAGTTAAAAACAAACACTGAAAGCTTTGGATTTCTAGTGAATTTTGGAGTCCCTTCATCAGAACATTTTGTCCTGCGTAACATAAACTTTGATATCAAGGTTATACACACAATCTCCGTATATACATTTACTGTATTTCTGTTATTTCTTTTTTAATTGTTTTTAGTGAAATTAGCTGTTAAATGTAACATTTACTGTACATTCTCCTACCAGGATGTGAAGCTCACCGCCAGTAATGATGACTACTACTTTGTGTTTGAAGACTTCCTCTATCAGGTAGGGTCTACTCTCACAGTTCAGCTCTCCATCTCTCATTATTTACCATACCAGTAGTCTTGCCCCTGAAAAACGTTGTTTCAGTTATTAAGTGCATTCTAGCAGCAATCTAACAACACCGTAAATTAAATTTATTTAACCACAATAACCTATTTTTTCCCATTTTTTTAGGGTGATGAAGTCATAAAATATGACGACAGACATTCTAAGCTTCATTCGATAACCTCAATAGAAGCTTTGAATGTAAAGAAAATGACATTCGGTACAGCCCTACAAAGCGTGTAACCTTGACTCACAGTTAAAGAGGTTTTTTTTTTTTATATAAGGGTGATAGCTTTTTATCTCCTCTATTTAAGAAGTCAGCATTTCCACAAAGTTACAAGGGCTCACACAAATATTAAATACAATCTCTGGCTATTCAAAACTAAACTTCTTCATTCCACTAGATAATGAATTATTCAGCAGTTGTGTTGACAGCATTTCTCTTTACCTACAGTTACGTACTTATTCATCCCAGACAAGAAAACAACCTGTTATTTTTAGCTTCTCTGGTCACCTCTCTGTTTGTCTTTGGTGCTGATAGACGAGCATCGGTATATACTCGGCAACCAGTTTATTCAGAGGCTGTTAACATGTCATGCTCCGTGGTGGCTGACCGATGAGTACACAAGTGCAGCAAAAACAAAGCTCTGGTATCACTGTCAATATTGACCGATGGTAAACTCACTAGGCAGTGAAAGAATCCACTCATTGTGGGATGAAAGTGCAATTCCACAGAAGTGTTTGAAGAGAAGGCGTGGCTGTTTGTGATGTGTCGATTTATGGTTCATTAAAATAAATAACCTTCAGTGTAGGAAATAGTTGAGGAATATGTATCCACCTGATTAGATACCCCTACACAACATATAAACAAAGAGTTTATACTAAATAATAGACTACATCAAGTAGATAAAACATATACTGAGCTATTAACATTAACTTTCTGATGATTTTTAAAGATGAACATTTTTTAAACTTTGTCCTGCTTCTGAGTATACAACAAAAACACTTCAAGTACGACCTTCCTGTTTTTGTACCCAGCAAGTACACTTAAAGGTCAGACAAGAGGCAGCCTAGACACATGCTATAGCCCTCATTTGCCGTCGTTTTTCAGTAGTCTCCTATCAATGAACTCTTATGAATGTCTGCCGGTCTCCTTTTTGCCCAGAGAGATTATTTCCCCCTGATGTAATTCATCTGAAGTGGCCGGTGGAAATGAAATTGGTGCTCAAAAAGACACAATAATTGGACTGTAATGGAAAGCTCCCACTTATACGGTCTTTTTGTGAAGCGAGCATCCACTCGAGACTCTGTTACTGTTTGCTTCAGTACATCCTGAAACGCTGGCTCCAGGTACAGGGCCATCCACGGGCATATAGAATAGCCAGCTAGCTACATTTTGAAAAGAAAAATTCCAGCATATACATCTTAATTAATGCATATTTTAATGAGTTTTACTGCCCGATTGTAAACACGTAGTGATTTATTGTAAAGGAGAATTAGGCTTCTAGTGCATTTTATCACACTGTCTGTAAATACTTATTAATATTTAAAACCACGCCTATTCCTGACTGATCCCAACTTTTGTTGTTAAGAATCTTTAGACCTTATTTATTATTTATTTATTTATTTATTGACACCTTCACTATCATTTTTATCCAGACATGCCATAAACCTTACATGCATTCTTAGCCAATGACAATAAACAAGATTATTTTAAGGGGGAACATATTTTTAATTCCATGTCTTATCTAGCCTATGTATTGGTTTAAAGTTAAATTATTTATAAAATAAACCTATACCAAAAAGAACTCTAAAATAACAAAACATGTGAACCACTTGACTCAAATCATGTGAATCAACTGAACTTCTAAAAGCGCAATGTAAGTAAAGATCATTTGTTCATTCATTCATTCATTCATTAAGCCCTAAACGTCTGCGTGGCGTATGTGGAAAAATGCAGACCTTTCAGTGGATTTTTTTAATGCTCACTGCGCACTCGTCAAGTTGCTGCCACCGGTGTTTTTCAAAGTATTTATTTTGCTAATGTTTGTCAAACACCGAAGACGACTCACCGCCCTCTACTCTGCAGGGACACCTCTCAGCTGAGCGCGCACATACTCGTTCATATAAAGCAGTGGTTGACAGCTGTAAAATTCTGGTCTTAGAAATATCTGACAGCCAAAATCTTTTCAGATGGAGGTCCCTGAAGCGAAATCTTACCAAGATGGGGGTCTGTGGCCTAATGTGTATCAATTTAGGGGTCCTAAAATGGTTGAGAACCACTGATATAGAGCATGTGGGGGCAGGACTGAGACAGACAGATAGGCATGAGAACAGTGGTCCTAAAATGTACACGCTTAATGAATCGCAAAGTATTCATCTAAACTATTTTATTAGAATCAAAAATGAATAGTTAAGTAGCCGGTTGGACTTAAATGAGTTGTCGTCTGTTTGGCCGGCGCTTATAGAAGGCTCTGCAGATCTACTGCTTTAATAGAATTAAAATCAAGACCGCTCAAGGCCATGCCAAAGCAAACAGAGTATTAACTACTGTCTCCTTTATCCCCTGTCGTCAAGGCAAGGATGATATTATATATTGTGCATGTAATCCACACCTTTGTGTGTGTGTGTGGGTGTGGGTGTGAGCATGTTTAATACCAAGCCTGTGTGTTTCCTTTGAGGTGTTGCTGTGTTTCTCTCGAGACACCGCCGTCTTGGAGCACTTCAAATACAACAGTGCCACTCCTCCCAGATCCTTCATCCAGGGTGAGATGATGTGGCTTTCGCCAAGGACACATGCTCACTAAAACACACATCACACCATCACATGAACTCACAGTGCCACTTCACTCTTAACACAACGTGTCTACACAAACAGATACCTGTGCATGAGCATGACAGTACTAATTAGGAAGCCCATATCCTGTGTTGTAGGTCTTGGTTATTGATTGATCTCTGTGTGTGTGTGTGTGTGTGTGTGTGTGTGTGTGTGTGTGTGTGTGTGTGTGTGTGTGTGTGTGTGTGTGTGTGTGTGTGTGTGTGTGTGTCTAACAGGGAAGGGAGGAGATGAGGAGTGTGCTGTTGTTTATCCTCCCAACGGTGAGCCTGCAAAACATTCACATCATATTATTTTATACAGAAAAGAACAAACTTGCTTATTCACATGTAGTATTTTGGTCATCCTTGAAGATTTTGTATGAAGACTAGAATATATTCTGCTTTTCTACATTGATAAAACAATAATTTACCTTCCAATATTCAATCTTTGACATCAATTTTGTATGTTTAAGAATGCTTTGACCTCTTATTTTGAGACTAATTGTACAAGTTTAAGTGATATTAATGAACATCTGTCCTTGGCTACTTTGTGGCCATGTAACGGTTATATTTATTTACTATTTTTGCGTAGTTTTTGTTTTGTCTGTATGTTTAACTGTGAAATTGTGTGTTGTTTTTATCTGTTTAACCACTATATTGTTGTTATTTTGATAATATGTTGAAAACAAGATGACCCATCTCAAGGGGCATATCCTAAATGAATATACTTGCATATATATATATATATGTATATATATATATATATATATATATATACGTTTATGTGTATTAACTGCACTGACTGGAAAAAAATCTAATTTTCACAGGTGTGATCCCGTTTCATGGGTTTTCAATGTATGGTGAGTATATTTTGCACCTGTTAGTTCTCACACTAAACTTGGAGGAGGAACACTGCAAGAGCAAGATATAACAGGGTGTGTATGTGGATTTGTGTATGCGCATGTTTGTCCCACAGTGGCACCTCTGTGTTTCTTGTACAACGAGCCATCCAAGCTGTACAGCGTATTCAGGGAAATGTACATCCGCTACTTCTTCAGATTGCACTCCATCTCCTCCTCTACCTCGGTAAACTCACCGATTCTTTTTTTTTTTTTTAATGTAACGACTGCCAAATGTCAAGATCAAAATATTCTGTGTTATGTTTGTACATGACTTTCACAAGTGCATGTGCTGAACTTGTGGACGTGTGCTCCTGCAGGGGATCGTGTCTTTGTGCCTGCAGTTTGAGCGGCTGCTCCAGACCCACCTGCCTCAGCTCTTCTACCACCTTCGTCAGATCGGGGCGCAGCCGTGAGTAGCCTGCACACATCCTTATCGTCCTGTCTGTGTGGTGCTGTATCGCTCAACAGTTCAATGAGACTTAAAAGAGGAATAATTCATCCACCTACATTATTAGTTATAGACTCAAAACAATGCTAAAAAAGTGTCTGAAAGAGAAAAGAGCAAAAAATTCCAATGAGACAATGGTACAGTTTATGTCAGTGACCGTCAGCTGGCGGCCCGCGGGTCAAATACGGCCCGCCAAAGCTTCCCATCTGGCCCTCCGACTATTAATGAACTCGGAAAATGTGAGGAGGAAAAAATTAGTTCTGGCAGTTAGGATATCTAGCATTGTTTTTCTTCCTATATTGACGCAACCTTAAAACAACCGAGATGGAAATAATTATATTAGGAATGATTTAAAAAAAAACACAAATATGTGCGTTCATCCTGCAGGTTCTAAAGACCTTATAAATTCATCTGTCAGCTTATTATTAGCGAGTAGGGGTGAGAAATATGGCCAAAATTGTATATCAAGTAAAGGTATATATCACGATACAGTAATTATTCCGTAAATTTAATTAAGTTTAAAAAAATTTGTTTAAAATAACCGTACCGTACTTTATCACGTTTGATTATTTTCTTCTTTTATTTGGAACTTCTACACAAACAGAAACAACTGTTTCACATGAGACAACACTTGAGCTTCAAACAAAAGACAAACAAATGACTCAGACTTTCAGAATGGAAGCTTTAGAGTTCCTGGAAACAATCATTTCAAGTGTTACAGGTTTTACGGTTTACAGGACAATCAGTGCAATATAAAACTCACAAATTTATGTTTTAGAGTATACCAAAAGAAAAAAAAAAAGACAACATTTCCTACATTATTTGCTCATCTTTCAATTAAAAAGCTGATAAAACACTGTCAAAATAAACTACAGTGTGTAAATGTCTGGTAATCATGTACTCAGAGTTCTTCTTGGGTTGGTTGGGATGCCTCCTCCTGCTCTACTTCATACTTCTTCTCCATATCTGCCCAAAGCACGTTAACTTGCCAGGCAGCAATGCCACAAGATTGCAATCTTGTCTAATGACGACGCTCATTCCGTTCTTCATTAAAGTTGCGGTTTTACCTGTCAGCTTTGCACTTCAGGCACTTTGAAAGTAACACTGCCTTACTTTACCTGACAAAGAAGCGAAGCGTTTCAACCAATCAGGATACTGCAAAACCTGTTAAAGTTATTGAATATTTCCCGCCAATTAGGACTGCATTTTGCAATTACATTTCTAAGGAGTCTGTTCACACTGATATATGCTAATAAAAATACGAATTTTGTAAGAAAGTGGAAATATAAAGTCCTTTTGACTGAAATGTTGAACATGCAGTTAAATGCAAACCTGCTCAATTGTCATTGTCGTGGAAAATTGCTCTCCTGAACGACTTGTTCTTCCTGCACGTGTGCCCTTCTGCAGTGAGAACTCAGAGTCTTCCTAACCTTCAGGAAAAAATGTTCAATATGCTTGTCTTTGTAACAGCATTTCCACAGAAATCATATATTCAAGTTGGCCATAAAATATGTATTTCCTTGTTCTTAATCAAAATGATATTTCTGTATTTAGCTGTTGTTTATATAGCATTAGGGGTCACATAACACCCTGCACAAACCAGTCTTATTTCTGCAATGAGCTGCTGCCACCTTGTGGTGAATTAGTGGAATCACAATTTCCTAATAAAAAGATAAATTGCATGGACAAATAAAAAAAGATGTGATGGTCTTGTCCCCAGGTTGCGTATAGCCTTTAAGTGGATGGTGCGGGCCTTTTCTGGCTATCTGTCTACTGACCAGCTGCTTCTCCTCTGGGATCGAATCCTGGGATACGATTCACTGGAGGTAGTTGCAGGTAAGAGTTACTCAGCTATAAACTCTGCAGTAACAGCCTTGGTATTTGTACGGACACAATTATCCCTTTGCTTCTCTTATCTTTCTATATCTTAACCCCCTCCCTTTGTTTTTTTCCCCCCCTTCTTTCCCCCATATGCCATCCTCCTCCAGTCCTCGCAGCCGCAGTGTTTGCCTTCCGCTCCGAGAACCTGATGGAAGTGACGTCACTGGCCTCAGCTGAGGTATGTCCGTCTCTCATAACACTTATGTCTGTGTGTTTGAATCTCCAGTCCTCTCCCTGTCCCCCCCACATACTCCTGGAAGGCTGTAAATAGCCGTTGATGACCAGCCAGTACCAGTAACCCAGTCTTCTGCATGCACATGTCTGAAAGAAAAATGGCTGGCTGGACACTTAAGATACCTTCGCCCTCTTACCCCTCCCTGTGCACCATCCTGCCAACACTCCCCCAAGTCCTCCGCCTTCATATCCCAACACCACTTCCAATGAAAAGTTTATTTCACAAAGACTATTGGATTAACAGACGCCATCTTTCGGCGCAGAATCTTTGAATTCTGTCATGCAATTAACAGCTAAAGAGTGCATCCTTCTATAGCTTCTGCACTGTCACTTGCGCTGCATTATTATAGTAACCAGTAGTGTTATTCTTGTGCATGCCTGCACTGTATACCGCGCACCGCTCCCATACTGTGGCTCCACTATCATATGACTGAAACCAAGAGTAAACCATACGATGACTCGCCTCACTCGCCTCCCCTTACCCCCCGAGGGTTAAACTACAATATGACGCACTGGGGCGACAGGCTGATCTGCTGCTCTAAGATGCTGGCCGGCACTATTTGCTTGCTCATTTACCACCTGCCCCAGCAGAGAGGGGAGAAGATATCATAACACACTGCTCCTTATCTTTATATTTAGAAGCTCAGGCCCAGCGTTGAAATATTAAACCCTCTCTCTAAACACGATAGGGTTCCTAAATTTAATCTCCCACCGATCCCAAAAGGACAGGGGGTGGGGAGCGGTGTACCCTTAAAGCGAGGATTGTCACTTCCCAAGGATCCTGCATCATCATTATGCATGTCGTTCTTTTTTTAAATCCTGATATATGTCTCTTGAAAGGGGGGGTTGAGGGTGTGGGCTAAGGTAGGATCGCTTTGGTCAGGAGGGAGTGTGAATTTAGATGACAAATCTTATGTGTCTTTTTTGTTTGACATACACACTGCAGGCTGTCCTCGCCGACCTTTCAACTCTGAAGGTCATGCCGCTCATCCAGATCTTTCTATTTGCCACCGCCATCTGAGGAGCGTGGAAAGCTACGGGATATGAGTACGTACATACCACTTGGAAGCATAAGGAGACACTCCAAAAATGCCACTTTGCAATGCCACAACCACTCTATTAACACTATTAATCATCCATCAAGAAACACCAGGCTAGAGTGTCTTGCACATCTTGCACTAGTTCAAGCAAAAAGCCAAACCCCTCATTAGCATGGATGCACCATAAATAGTGAATATCGTGTCATTAGATATTATACAGTATGTAAGTATAGCCTACAAACCAGTAAGGTTAAGCTAACCTCCTTAAGCCATATGCTCTGCAGGAAAGACGATCCGCGCAGCAGTGCTCTGATCAGCCGAGAAGCTCATTAGGTAGTTGCATGAAGCAGTAATTGTATTGCGCCAGCAAAAGAGAACAACAGCAACATCTCCGAGCTCGGCTAATGAAGTGTTAATTCGCTCTCGCAATTTACTCTGTAGCTCCTGCTTGTTATAACACTATTAGATAACGCCGCTGCTGATGAACGAGGAGATTGGAAGCATTAGCGTGCGCCGGTGTGTTGAGAGGAAACAGTCAAAAGACACAAACTGGATTAATGTGCAACTTGTATGATTAGAAGCTGCTACAGTATGTATACACATCATTTAATGTATTACTGCTTAAGGGACATTTAGCACCTCTAGTGCCAGTATTTATTTGATTTCATTCTGAATATTAATTTTAAATTATGCATTTAAAGGTGCTATTGATAACATTCAGAAAACTAGATGTCACATTCTCCCTCCCCCGTTTCCATTGCATTCACTTCACAACACGTCGTTGCCAGGCACTTACCGGCAGTCTCAGCCATTTATCCATCTTTTCACACTAACTGACGACCCAGAAATACCACGTGATACCGACGTTGTCATACTACTACTGGCTCACAAGCCTTGTTAAAAGTGGGAACCAAACGTCAGATATCTTCCAGACATAAACAAAACATTCATTTTGGACCCGTAAAACATTTTTAAAATGATTAATTCACAATCATGACAATTTTTTTTTTTTAAGAAAAAGCTACACTTTTATTTTGCACCTTTCTAAAAGCTCTGTGGATGTAGTATTTCTTTTTTAAAATATTCATCTAAATAAAAATGTTATCAATAAGATCTTTAATTCCTACCTATTTGTACAATACATGCAGTGTATTTCACTTTTAATTTTAATGCAATCAAATCATTTCTTTCTATATTATTAACAGTATTTTTTTGTCAATGCCAATGTCTTTCATCCAACACATCTTAATGTTCATTGCGACCTCAGATAACACTCTTTTTTTGTTTTTATGAAATAAAGTTTTGTTAAATCCCTTCTACTTGGTCATTGAATAAAACCTTTAAAAGGCTTAGACCTTGGCAGCTTTTTTTATTTGCTTCAGTACTTTCCTGCCTTAATTGAATATTTCTCTCGGTTTTGTGTGACAGGGTAAATATTTGGACAGGGCATACAGTATTTTGGAAGCTCACCGTAGGCATTTCTAGAGAAAAAGGTAAGTGACAGGTAGCAGCATTGAGGGACTTGACCTTCTGCCCCTCCACCGCCCTCCTCCCACATGAAGCATCTGCTCTATTCCTCCCTCGTTGTTGGCTGCCTTCCTCCCTGCCGCCCCCTCTGTGGGCTCGTATCGAATTATGCTGTTCTTTTCTTTCGCCTCTCCCTCTCTCTCCCTGCTACATCTGCCACCTGTTTACTAGGACACCCACGGGTGACTCTTTTATCATGCACCTCCTTTGGCCCCCAGAAGTCTGTTCCTCCTGAGACAACTATTACCTGCTGCTGTGTAGTTCACTCATACAGAGGTCCCTCCTGGTGGCTGGTGTGTTGTATTGCAGGGAGATGTGACTTCTGGCATTCAAGATTTCTCGTTGGAAGCCGTATCAAGTAGTTCAGTATGCAAACAACATAAAACAGAAGCCAAACAAGCACAGCACAGAGAATAGCGTGTTTCAAAGACATATAGTAGGCTTTCTGACACCGCTGACCACCAACCCTCAGTAGATCCAAAGAAAAAGTATATTAGGATAACAGTAAGAAAGTTGGATCCCAGACCAGTACACCTGAGAATTCAATAAGTCATGTGTAATGTCACCTAAAGCTGGAGTCTGTAATAAGGTTTGCTCTTTACTGCAAGCAATGTAGCCTCATTTTCCCCCGGTTCATCTCTTTGAAGATGGAACAGATGTGCCGTTTTAATCGATACCTGCTGTCCACACAGGGTCTGTGAAGGCAGGGTTTTTCTAGTGACAATATTTTCATGAAAAAGATGGCTGCTACTATATTTTTTTAAATGAATGAATTCGTATTTGTTGGCGACTTAACATGGAAACACGTGGAGGTTCATTGTTGACTTTGGAAAGGGTACTAATTTTCTCATTTTGTTTTTTAAATGAAAAAAGATTTTAAGTGGACCCTGAGTTAAGATTTTGTATTTTATTCTTTGGTCAAACTGCTGTTTCCAATCCTTTTTTTCTTTTGCCAAAAACATAGTTGTTTAACATTTCTCTACATCTCAGTCATAACTTTGTAATACATACCATGCGTTGGGCCCAATTACACTCTTTACATTTAGGTAGTTTATTTGATTTGATATGGACATCGCAGTAGCATTAGAATTGTAACATACGTACAAGTACGCACAAGGACCAGATGCACTGTGTTTAGTGTTTGTAGCGAAATGCTTATTTACCACACCTGTCCACGGGAGGCTTTTCTTTTTACTTACACAGCTCATTTTCTTTTAAAAACATATTCTTCGAAATACACCCAAATAACGAATTGTCAAACATCTTAAAAGTAGCTGTTTTCTCGGATAACATAGCCACAAAGTGAAAGATGGATGAATGTGAGTGTCTTTAGATGTGTTTCTTAATACTTAATCAGTGCATGTGGTCATAATAATAACAACTTAATGATAGCTTGGTAGTGGTGTAAATAGAGTAGTGGTTAATAATGATAATAATTATTGTTAGAGTTATTATTAGTAATAGTATGGGGTTGTGTGGGGGCATTTATTATATTATTATTATTATTAGTAGTAGTAGTAGTAGTAGTAGTATAGTAGTACTATTCTTATTATTAATAGTAGCAGTGATAATGGTAGTATGGTCTGGGCAGTGGTCAAGGACCCCTAAACTGACACAAATTAGACTGCAGACCCCCATTTGATTTTTTGCTTTTAAGATGTTTTATTACAGGAAGTGTATGAAACCCATGACCAAAATAATCATACATGCTGTCATTGTGTTATTTATGGATGGAATTATAGTGAAAATAAATGGTTCCCCCTTTTGCTGGTGACCCCCTGGAACTCCCTCAAGGACCCCTGGGGGTCCCCAGGCCCCACTTTGGCCCTGTTCAGTAATAACATGTGTCCTGAGTGATTTGATCACAAGTGGACAGCTTTAAGTACAGCTGTGAATGCACTCAAGACGCATTGAGGACGCATTGAGATCCGATCGCTCAGACCACATTCAAAGGTGGTCTGGGGCCACATTGAAGGACCGCCTACTAACCTACTGACGTCCCACTGGGATCCGCGGGGGTCTCACTGCGCTCCTCATGTGAATAGACAAGCAGATGCGAGCGCTTGTCTGCCTCACAGCATGGAAACGGCTTCTGTGCTCAACTGTATTCTCTCAGTACAACTGTATTTTATTAAAATATATCTTATCTATAGGCTACATAATCTACAGACTTATCAGACGAGGCACGCAAAGTGCATTATTACCATACTGTCGGTGTTTTTGTTCCAGTGTTTTTGTTCCGGTGCTCTGCACTTAGCTGACACCCGCCCGCTTGCTCTCTCGCTCTCATCCCCGGCTCTCTGAAGCTCTGTACTCCGCTGTTGCCTATTGTACCGCCGGTACAATAACCATATATTTTGATGTTAATAAAATGTACCCAAATTCACGAATATGTAGGATATTACTACTGTCACAACGTCTGCTGTATTAGTCATGTGTTTACTATGTGTTTATTTGCATATAGAGCGGGGAAGTGAGATCGGATCACAAGTGGTCACTGGAGATGCATGTGGAGATGCATTCTAATGCCAGGTGATAACAGATGTAATTATAGCTTCAGAAGGCAACAATTTTTTGGGATCATTGGGCAAAAATTCCATAATAACCTTTCAGCATATTGTAATTCAAGTGTTCTAAGAGATAACTAGGCTTCTGCACCTCCTCATGACTCTGTTATCAGGCTTTAAACAGGAGACTTTGGCCAATCACAGGTAATTTCAGAGAGAGCGCGTTCCTATTGAGTGTTACTATTAGCTTTGCTCCGGCCACGTGAGCGCTGCTTGGTATTGCATGTACTAATGTCAGGATATAGCGACCGTTTTATAAAAATAACTTTTTTTAAATCAGATTTGCTCCATTTCTACCCACTGCAGCTGTAATCCCAGGTCTGAACAGGGCCAAAGTAAATAACCTGGCTTAAAGGTCCCATATTGTAAAAAGTGAGATTTTCATGTCTTTTACATTATAAAGCAGGTTTAAGTGCTATATAAATACTGTTAAATTATCAAAACGCTCAATACACGGAGAAACACACACAGCCCGTATTCAAAAATTGCACGTTTGGAACAAGCCGTTAGGATTTCTGTCCATTTGTGATGCCGCAAATATACAACATTTAGACCATTACACGGTTTTAAACGTAAACATTCTATATGTGTCCCAGTTTATTCCTGGTTGCAGTGTATGTGAATGACATCAGCTGATGGGAAGTAAACATGGACTCAAACTGTTGCCTAGCAACGCAATTCTGTTGCAATTCGGTTGAAATGCACTAAAACGGAGCGTTTCAGACAGAAGGTAAATACAGGTATATTCAGGCAGACAGCGTGAGGAAAATAACGTGTTTTTTATAACATTACAGCATGTAAACATGTTCTAGTAGAAACACAAAATACAAGTATGAACCTGAAAATGAGCATAATATGGGATCTTTAATCAAGAGAATTGCTACAAAAAAAAACACCGGTATCATCCTTTAAAGGTCCCATATTATGCTCATTTTCAGGTTCCTACTTATATTTTGTGTTTTGTGTTATTTACCCTCTGTTTGAAATGCTCCGTTTTAGTACATTTTGATGGAATTGCAACGGAATTGCAACAGAATTGCGTTGCTAGGCAACCGCTAGGGTCCATGTGTACTTCCTGTCAGCTGATGACATTCACATACACTGCAACCAGGAATAAACTGGGACACATTTAGAACGTTTACGTTTAAAATTGTGTAAAGGATCTAAATATTGTATATTTGTGACATCACGAATGTGCAGAAATCCTCACAGCTTGTTTCAAATGTAGAGTTTCTGAATACGGGCTGTGTGTATTTCCCTGTTGCTTGAGTGTTTCAATACTTTCACAGTATTTATATAGGACTTAAGCCTGCTTTATAAAAAAAAAAAAACATGTGAAAAGCTCACTTTTTTATAATATGGGACCTTTAACAAGACTTCTATCTCCCGCGCTGAGCATCTTCAAATAGTGACAAAAAAAAGTGATGTCTGGAAGCAGCCAATCAGGTTCTGCCATGTTGGGACACTCCAGCCAATGAGAGAGCTCAGCTGGAAAGAGGAAAACTTGCATGGCTCCAGAGAGTGGTGGAGAAGTGCAGAACAATGAAGCAGCAGCATCCCTCCCTCTCCTCCTTCTCGTCATCACCATGACTGTAAATAAAAAGGTTTCTGCAAGGAGGATTCCTCTGCTTCTGGACGCTGTGCAACACTCACCTCTCTCCTCCTCTCTCCTCCTCCTCCTCTTCCTCCTGATGTCAAACCAGTTTGCATACTGACTTCCGCCCCTCTCCCTCCCTCTCTACTAGTCTGCATCGAGCCGGCGAGCAGCTGATCTGACAGACAGGAGGATACAGTATCACACCGAGGAGAAGAAGAAGCTGACTTAACTTCATTTAGAAAGTGTGCGCGGATCTAGGTCGGAGACGGATTAGAGGGAGAAACGAGAGAAAGAAGAAGAAGAGGAAGCGTGTTTTTTTTTTCATGCCATGGGATTTGCTACTTTCGTGTGAAGAGGCGGAACCTATGAGACGCTCAATATGCTGAAGCTGTACCCGGTGTTTGTATACTGTACGTGGAAGTACAGAGACTATTTGCTTCCAACTCACAGGCCTACGTTAAGGATTTAATATTTTTTATTTTATTTATATATCTCACGGATAGAAACATCCATTTTTTTCACAGGGAATTCCTTCAGATCAGGCTTTTTTTTTTTTTTATTAGGTAATATTTTAAATCAAATTGGATATGGGGGACTGCTGTCACCCCTCTGAAACAGACAGTAAACCCATTAGTCTTTTTTGAAAGGGGGTCTTATTACAAAGTAGTTTGACCCAGGATGAACTATTATTTTGTATTTTTTTATGATTTTAGCCTGTAGCAAACTACTCTACTGCAGGATTTTTTTGTTGCATTTTTCCAGGTGTCTATTTCCCCCCATATTTCTGCTTTAAAAAAAAAAAAAAAGACCATTTTTTTATTTATTTATTTTTTTTGGGGGGGGAGGCTGGTGTTTTCCAGTCTGAACCTGACATTTTTTTTTTTTTTTCTCGGGATTGCCCCAGTCATCATCATCCCCTCCACACAGTCCCCACACGGATACTAGCTTTCCTCACCTCCACCATGAGTTACATCCACAAGGTATTGAATGTATTGCTACGTGGACTCGTCATCTATGCGGTACTGGGCTTGGAGTGCACTTACTCGAATGATCTACCCAGCCACTCTCAGTCTGATGCTGCAAATGTAGCCACCACAGGTAAGCAAAACGCAGTCCATGTCTTATACAAGTGTCTCCATGTACAGTCAGTGCTCTTCTTCTTCTTGCTCCCAGCGGCTTCCTCTGGGAAAGCCGAGGAATGTCCTGCGCATGTGGCTTGAATGGAAAGTGATGCATTTAATGTCGACAGTCACCTTTCTTTTTTCTCCTCCTCCTCCTCCTCCTCATCCTCTTCTTCCTCTCCTCCTCTGTACATTGCTGAGAGGAATGCATGACATGACAGGAATGCAGGATGCATCCTCACTGAGGGTGTTTACAGTTAATGGTGCCCTTCATGTGTCACTTAAGGATGCTGTGGAGGGTAAATCCCATAAATAATGATACACACACATGCAGTATAGTAAGCAAGCATAAAGGAAGCCCACCTTTGTTTACATAAGTAGGTGTTTTTTGCTGATCTTTCCCAGAAGGCCACAGGTGACCCCCCTCTCTGTAATTGTGCTATTGGCAGAACCTAATGAGAGGATTTGCATTTTTTACCAATCAATATTGATTTGTTTTAACACTGCATAACAAGTGAAATAAAGGCACAGGCATGGTGAGAAAAATATATAGAAAGCGCTATTTCTTTTATTTTTCTATTAGGGCTGTCGATCGATTAAAATAGTTAAACATGATTAATCACAAATTAATTTGCACATTTTTTATCTGTTCAAAATGCACCATAAAGGGAGATTTGTCAAGTATTTAATACTCTTATCGACATGGAAGTGGGCAAATATGCTTGCTTTATGCAAATGTATGTATATATCTATTATTGGAAATAACACAATTTATTAATTATTAATTAACAACACAAAATAATGACAGATATTGTCCAGAAACCCTCACAGGTACTGCATCTAGCATAAAAAATATGCTCAAATCATAACATGGCAAACTGCAGCCCAACAGGCAACAACAGCTGTCAGTGTGTCAGTGTGCTGACTTGACTATGACTTGACCCAAACTGCATGTGATTATCATAAAGTGGGCATGTCTGTAAAGGGGAGACTCGTGGGTACCAATAGAACGCATTTTCATTCACATATCTGGAGGTCAGAGGTCAAGGTTGAAAAAGGGCCATTCCAGTTTCCAAGTTTGGAGCGTTATTTAGCCTCCTCCTTGATAAGCTAATATGACATGGTTGGTACCAATGGATTCCTTAGGTTTTCTAGTTTTATATGACACCAGTATTCTCTCTAGCTTTAAAACTGAGCCCGCTACAACCTAAAGAATGCAAGTTGCGTTAATGCGTTAAATAAATGTGTGGTATTATCGTGTTAACTTTGACAGCTCTAGTTTATATGCTTGATTATTTAACAGGGACAGTACAGATTAACACTGATACATAGGTGGGAGTTTTGAAACATATATAATAGGAGTGTGACGATTCACTCACTCACACACTCACGATATGATATTATAATCATTTTAACACAACTTGAATGATGAAATTGTGACTGAGAAAGTAGCCTTTTATTCAAAAGACACAAAATGCAAAACAATGCTGTTGTTTGCCCTATAGTTCCATATTTTATGGTATCAGTCCTTCCTCCTGTCCTCTGTCCTCCTTTAGTCAGTATCAGTCCTTCCTCCTGTCCTCTGCTGATGTCACTCACTGCTGCAGGTAACATTAGGGTTTACCTGAAGAGTTTCAGTCTTGTCTTCAGTCTTCAGTCTTCAGTCTTGTGTAGCTGAGGGATACGTTGCTCCTATACTTTATGAAGATAATAAATTAGTAACATGGAGGCTCCGTAGTCTGCACCCTTGTGAATAACAGCGCATCACAGCTTCACGTCTTCCGTTCCTCCCTTCACAATACTCTCCCCGGACACATACACTGAAACACGGGTAACTAGAGGGAACTACAGTCATTCACAACTCGACTAAATAACTTACACGTGTTTACAGTTAGCTGTTAGCCACCGAGCTAACGCGCTCTGCTTGTGTAAACACAGCAGTGGTGGATGAGAGACTTTGGACAGAGCAGATTGAAGCGTTGCTTTCCTACATGTTTAACCGTTTCATCGTGTTTATGCTTGTTGAACAGGTGTAATAACGTATCTTGGCTTTACACTTGAAGGAGGCTGGGTCACAGGCAGACATGGCTCTTGGGGTATGGGGTATGACACATGCACAGTGTAAATGAAGCTGCGCGCCGAGCGTTGCGATTGGTTCAATTTCGGCGAGGACAGAACAGACTGTACTGCGCATGTGTTGTACCCCAAAGATATGACACATAGGCCTTGCAGAGCAGCAGGAAGAGGCTGCAGCTTTAGCCCTGGAGCCCGTATGTACGTATGTGTGATATCGCAATTCAGTTTTTCGTCTCGACGATGCATTTCATCATGTTTTTATATCGCGATATTTCGTCACACCCCTGTCTGTTAGTGAGAAGCACTGAGGCCGTCTCTGAGTGGATAAAAGCAAGTGTTTCCATGGTGAACTTCAATAGCATCAGTTATATCAGAACTAGAGAGTATCTCTTCATTGAAAGAAGAGCAAAGAACGACACCGAGCGTGTAAATTATGCAGATGTTTTTGCCTTCAGTTAGTTTCGCTGATTGACAAATGGTTCATCCAATCAACATGCCAAGTATTTTTGTTTGCACAAAATGATCTGTGTTGACACTGACAGAAGACAGTTAGAATGAAGCCTCATTAATGGAGACTCATTCATATATATATGTTCATCCAACACACCTAACCCCTGCCCGTCTGCTAAGTAATAAACCTCGTCCCACGCAGCTGTTACGCATTCATGACTGTCTGTTTTCCAAGTGTTAAAGCAGCTCCTGAAAACAAACCAGAGATACACAATAAATGGATTACTAAGGAAAATAAGCACACTTGCCCTTTTACGCAGCAACACAGCTTGACAGTGTAAAAATGAGCCGTGGGACGATATCTCCCGCTGAACAATGGAGTGCAGTGGATGCAGGGATAGCGGTGACTTAATACAGTGTCAGTAAACATGACCGCAGCGTTACCCATCTCCCAGCCGGCTGTGTGGAAAGGTCAACTGCCTTTTCACTGGTCTTGGTGTCAGGCGAGAAAAAACACTACTCTGTGTGTGTGTGTGTGTGTGTGTGTGTGTGTGTGTTCATGTAGCTCCTGTATATGCAGTTTCCTTTGTAGATTAACAGCTGCGTAAGTGATTTTTGAATTGTGTTTGTGTCGCTGCTTAAATGCTACTAAATCTTGGTTTAAAGGTGCAATATATATTTTAACAAATCTACTTTAAAACAGGTCAGTTTTAAAGCTTTAAAGGAAGACTAACTTCTGAGAGACACATTGTTCCTCTTACAACTTAAAAGTTGAATTCTTAGGGAATAAAACGCACCATTATTGCTCAATTCAATACACTTTGGGGTTTTGTTGCTACAGCCTTGGTTGGTCTGGTATGACCAGTAGCTTATGGTAGCTAATTTAAGCTAACTTTAGGTAACTGTTGTTGAACAGTATAACAGACATCACTGAGTCAATTTGCTCACTTTATATCTCTGCTCTACTTGTGCTACTGTTACTATAGCTTAGCATTTTAGGTACATTATCACTTAGATAGTCTGGCTTTAAAGACATGACTCATTACATCTTTGACTAATGTTATGTACTCTAGGATGTTTGTACATTCAGAAACTGGCTGATTGATGCTTGTCTTTTGGAATTACTAATTTTAGTAGTGGTAAAGTAAATTTGCACACACACACACACTTAATTTGTGCCTATATGCACATTCAGTAGTCATGAATATACAGTATTTCTTGCTCTGGTAATTGAGGTCAGAGACGAGGCTGTTGTCGCTGAAGCAGTTCAGGGGTTCAAAGCTGCCATTTAGCACGCTGTGAGTGGTGAGGGGGTGAGACCTGGGAGGGGGGTGGTTGGGTTTAACATTTGGTGGGTCAGGCAGCTCCCTTGTGATTTGGGATCTTCAAAAGATCAGAGTTTAAGAGAAGCTGGGGCGTTGTTTCAGAAATAAAGCAGGGGATGGTGATGGAGGATGATTACATACGTTTTTGAGTAGCTTTGACAAGAAATGAGATATATCGCGATATCATGTTTGTGATACTGTATAGATTTTCAAAAATACTATAGATTTTTAATTAATAGTTTACATACAAAGATAAACTCAAGTCAATATTTTTTTTCATTTGCAACGAGATGTGCCCTCTCAAAATAGTGCTATGATGTCGGATGTTACAGGGACTGTGATGAATGCAAATGCAGATTTTACTGTTCTGATTGCATAAAAAAGTCAACTTTTTTAACTCAGATTTTATGCATGGTGGTTCAGTTTTCCTAAAATGAGATTAATAAAATTGCAATATATCACCTTGCCCACAATATCACAATATATCGCAATATATTGAATCGTAACCCCTGTATCACGGTACGTATCGTATCGCCAGATTCTTAATGTTAAATTTAAACTGCTGCACAGTTGATCGGAATTTTATTGAAATCGCAATATGGCCTACTGCAATTTTCAAATTATAGGAGGTGCAATATTTTTTAAAGGCGAAATGTGTGTCTCAAAATACAATTTTTAATTAAATATTGTTGTTTTGCAGAGATGTCCTGGCCTACACGTTATATTCTACAAACTTAAGAAAATATCTTTGTTTGGTACCATAATCATTTTTATATGTTTTTCAATGTAAATGAGAATAATTATGTAAAAATGATGTTTCACTCTAATATCGCAAATCGTATTACAATTGCAATATCAAGTCAAAAAAAAAAAATCGTTCAGCCCTTTTAAGACTTCTCCTTTTGGATATTATCATATATATTTATATATTAGCTTTTCTGACAGATAATTGTACCAGGTAATAGTTGCTGTCATCATATTTAGCATGAGCAAACATATTTGTCGCGGTCTAGAAAAGCTATGTAATTTAAAAACAGAAGATTAACAGATTAACCGGCTGACTTCTGTATTTCGTTCATCTTGGAAGAATTGATGTAATTGATTTCGGTGTTACACACATGACTTGAAATTGAATGTCACAAGTTGTTTTTGTGCTGGTGTTAAACCAATTTCACAGTCTGTTTGAGTTGGAGTAATGTGACATGTTGCAGGTCTTTGTCTTAACCAACAAAAACGTGTTCCTCATTGTGTGCCTTTTCAACTGCGTAGTACAGTAGGGTTCCTGCTTTATTGTAAATTTACTTGCATGCACTGCAGTTTTTTGTTTTTTTTTCTTCACATGGGCCAAATTCAGAGTTAACAATAGGAATCATAAATCATCTCTACGCACCTCGAGGAAGAAAATGGTGTAAGGAATTTCAGCAAAACATGCAAAAAGAGAGAGAGGCATTTGTAAAGGGCATGGTTGAATGGCAATGTGAACGTGGTCTTCCTCCGTTTTAATGGTGTATTTAACTTGTTTGGCGTTTCAACAAACAAAGCCCTTCCCTCCGACTGCAAGGAACATCCAGTTCTCAAATAATGTGCTCTGCTGGATGATAGTCGTCTCAGATACAGGGCCCCCATTTAGCATAAGCTTTACATAACTTACAGATACAGAAACTGGCTGCTGTAGGTTAAATTACAGACTCAAAAGCAATAAAGCAAACATGAATAGATCCCTCTCACACTCAGCTTGTCACGTACGGTATTCCCGCATGATCTAGAACTCTGTCGCTAAGATTTCATTCAGAGATTGTCGAAGTTTGGAGAGACTTCGCCGGCTATTGCTTTGTTTATAGAGCTAAAATCAGAGGTGACACTGGCGATCTCAGAGCAAAGCGGCTGCATTAGGAAAGGGATTTGTTTGGAAACGAGGTTCAACATTTGCTTATGTCACCAGTGCTTTCTTAAGTACTGCAGGGAGCACAGGAAATTTGCATTTTGTGATACTTCCGTCGCTGCTGGCTGGCCCGTGTTCTATCAAAGTAACACACTCGCTTGAGGAAAGCCAGGCTTTTTTACTTACTGTGGTTGTTGGAGCCTCAGAGCGAGTTTTGGGTTCGCTCTGGGGTCTAATTGTGACAGAGTGTCAGAGTGAACGTGGAGCGAGTCATAATGTCTTGGTTCTGTGGAATACAGCTTGACAGGCAAAGCCATTTCCTTTCCCTGACTAGAACAGATTGTTCTGAAGAGTTCGCCATGAGCCAAAAAACTTAACCAAAACTCTGTAACCAGCCCTGAGAGCACTTCAAATATTTGCACATTTCATAACTTAAATCTACAGCGAATTATCACCTGACCCTGCCGTTTCTCTCAGCTGAAGGAGGCTGAAACGCTCCATAGTTTTAGCATCTTTCAGCTCATTTAGATTTTACGGACTGAAACTTTAAAGGTGTTAAATTTGAATTTAGCTGCAAGCTGCCGGCCCAGCTGTCACCATTTTGAGAGCCGTGCGGAGGTAATAGAAATACTCTCAATCTCACATTTAGCACCTTAATGTTTTGGTTCAGTCTCACCATTCATCAATGTTGTTTCCAACCACAACATGTAGCTGTTTTTAGCAAAAAATCTCTGATAAACCTACTGTACGCTACTTGCCCCACACCAAACGGCATACAGGCAAAGTTTGTGACTCGCTGGTGAACATAGTGGACATAGCCTAGCCGATTACCAGAAATGCCTTTTGCTATTGAAGCAGTTGTTGATCACTTGCGCCCCCTACCAGCTGGTTAAGGGGAATGTCAGCAGTCAATAGCTGTGTTTCCACTCACATATTTTTGTACACATTTTGAAGTATCTCGTTAGAAAAGCTGTATGGAAATGGCAAAATTTGATAAAACTTCTTCAATTGCAAAAAAAAGTTTTTTACGCTTGCTTGAGTTGGTTTTTGCCTTTGTAGAAAAAGAGTTGATACGCTAAATCAGTTATGAAAACACCTTCACCCATTCCCATAACATGCAAATACTTGTCTTCGTCTCTGGACAACATGATTTTATTTTGTTTCCGGTTTGCAACCTCTACTTCTTCTACTCTGGTTACTGGCGGATTACACAATTCTTATCCTGCAGCGCCAACCGCTGACCAAACTGCGCTGTAGCCGAGTTTCTTTGCTCCAAACCAGTTTATGGAAACACACCTGATTTGAATTTCTTTTTTTTCTTTGACATTTCAAAAGTTCACTTAAAATTTGCATGACAAATTAATGTAAACACGCCTAATGATGGTATGAGACAGTCAATAAAATAGTTTTTTCAAGAGTTGTGAATCACCGTAACCATGAGAGGTCCTTAAGCATACAGTCATAAATGAGCACAAAAAATATCAGGCTGATGGGTCCAGTAGTATGCGAGATTAGCTGCGGACAGACAGACGCACACACGCACACACAACCGAACGCATGATCCCCTCCAGGCTTAAGCCTGGTGGAGATAATAACCTCAAATGAAAGGCCGACGACGTATCGCCACACTGACGCCACTCAGTTGCCCTGTTGACTTCCCCCAGAAGTGGACAGCTGTCGCCCATCTCAATGAGGGGCTTTATGGTTGTGATCCAACCTAATGAGTCCCGTCACCAAACAGAACAGACTCCCCCCCCCGGTGTATTTATAAAACCACTGGGGAAATTTTCCATGTGCGTTTTCCATCATGATCCCTTAGGTGACTGCTGGCGGCAGGTTTCCTTATCATTACCGAGATCTGTCGCCAGTTTCAACTGGGCTCACCGGGGAGATAATGGAGCTTTATTTAACGGTTTACCCCACTCTGCCCATGATCACCAGCCATGGCAGAGAGCAGGGATCACATTTAAAGTCACTAACAAGAGCTGAGACAATCAATGACCTGATTCACTGGCATGGAGGCATTGTTTTGTTACCAATCCCCATTGATATCTCCGAAGACGTATTAACTACCCAACTCCAAATTTCTGTTTATGATTATGAGGACACCATTTTTCCTGAAACGCCCTGTCACTCTCAAATAGCTTAAATACTGAAACAAATCCTTATTTTACGTTGTTGAATCTCTAATGCGCATACCAGTGTAGTCGAGATGATTAATTTCACTAGCAGCCAGTAAGCTGATTCAATCATGCAGAAAGCGCCTCAGTAGGAGATGTAGGTCACTGTACTCAGCTGTACAGTGTTTCCTGCTGTGAGTGGCCTACAGTAGCAGAACCGTCTGCCCAGAGGGGACTATTGTTGACCCGCTCCGCCACACTTTAAGGTGTTGATCCCCCCAGCTGGCAATGCATGGGCGCTTGGCTGGGTAAGCCCTTTGTGATGGATGCGCGCAAGCTGGCAACACTACATGCCAATGGGCAGGGGAAAAAAAAACACAAAAACATACGTGCTTTGTATGGTCTAGGTTCCTTTTTTTCTCACTTCCTCTTTGGCTGCTCTCAGTTTAATGTCGTCAGGTACAAACATGCTGAAATGGTTAGTATGCTGACAAATTAACTGTGTTTTGCTAATAGCTCAAGTCATTTTTATGCCTCTACGCATGCGACAGCCGTGGCCGGAGGCATTATGGTTTTGAGTTGTCCGTCCGTCCGTACGTCTATGGTGTGGCAAATCAAGCAATTTGAAAATGTCACCTTTGACTTACTAAAAGTAAACTTTGATGGCCATTTTTCACTGACATTTTATAAACTACCCAATAAATTGATTTATTGCAACGGTCACTGTTAGTAGCATCCCTAAAGCATACTGTAGAAATAAATCCACTGTTTCAGAATCAAAGGCGGTTAGGGGTCACAACCTAATAGCATAATACTTGTCACCTTAACACAGGAAGAAGCCAATGCCATGCCCTTCACAGAAGCTTAAAATTGACACTGTGGCTTTCTCGCTTTGCATGTCATTTCTTGGCTAATCACATGTAGTTACTGAAGCATTGTTTTTTTTTCTCAGTGTTTTTGTGAGCATAGATAGATTTACCCTACAATGGTTTAATCCAATCTCTTTGTTTTCCAGTGTGAGACTACCTGTGGAAGATGTTTGACTATTTAGAAATGAGAAAGGCGTCTACTGCCGATTCTCCATTCATATTCAGGCAAATGGATCTATATATAAATATATATATATATATGGCATTTAAAGTTAGATATTGGACGTGGGGAGCAGTCCCCTCTGATTTCAGGGACTTTCCCTTGGCAGAGGGCACGTGATGTGGTGACCTGGGCAAGAGGGGCAAGTAGCGGTGTGGATTTCTTTGGTATGTTGTCCCCTCTCAAGTCCGTATCCACCAACATTCGTGCTCCGACCTGTGTGCTCATAACAAACTAACATACAAGTAGAGACCAGGGAGACTCAGATGCAAACGTAATTCAATGAAGCAAACGAGAGAGCATGAGGATGCATATCTACGTGCTTTTCTTCTTTGTCTTCTTTCCGCTGCCCCTAAATGGCCAAAAAATTCAGTTAATGCAGGTTTAAAGTTGTATAATAGTTTCCAGGGTTGTTTTTCATTGATCAGACAAGCAAGCAGTTGAACAGTTTTTCCTCCCACGTCTTGGATAGGAGGCGAGCTGTGATGAGTTGCTAATCCGTCTTAGCGCTGCTAACAGTAGCATGTCCGGACCAACAGCTGGCTTCTCAGGAGCCACTTGGCCTCTCCTTGATGTGATCCGAAATGGGCCCAGTTTATATTACACATCAAAGGACCTGATAGGAAACAGAATGACTGTCAGCAAGTGGGTCAAAGGTCTGTAAAAGGTGTAGGCACTTCTGTCTGCACATGATTTGCTTCTGCTGTGTTTCACATCAGAGACAGTAGGTTATGTTTTGATGTAAGATGCAGGCAGTTGGTAACCTTTAGAAGCACCTTATTGTTAATCCTCTGCATGGGTATTGCACCAATTGCGTAAACTCAGCTGCTTTCTTTTCTCCAAATTTGATTTGCTGTCTTTATTTGGATCAACTCCACGAAACGACTTTGCTATTGTCTGAAGCGTGGCATTTATTCTTAGCTTCCATACTGGCGTCCATATTTAGGAGCACTAAGTTAAAAAAACACACCAGAATCCTGTCAGGAAGGTGAAAGACTTACACAGGAAGCAGGCGCAAAGCCAAACCTGCTCTCTGCTACAAATCGTCAGACCAAGACATTCCCATGCCAACGCAGTGATGAAAGTGTCCAAAACCAATTTGTCTTTTAGTGCCACTTTTCAAAATGAAACTAAAAGCCTGTCCTTGCCCTCTAAGCACCCAGACATTAGCTTGTTTTAACAAACCTTGTAGGTGTAAAGTTAGTAGTGAAAGTTTGAACAGGCAATGTTCCTTTCACATAAATGGAATTTATCTTTTTCTTTCAAGGCCATGCAGAGGTCAAGCTGTGGATTTTTTAAATTTACAATTTGCATACATCTTGAACAATGCTCCAACAACATATAAATATTAGTAATAATAAATCTTGCACTGAGCAAGAGCAGTGTGCAGTATTTTGGTTTCTTTTACCGCTCTTCACCTTCCACGGTTGTCATGCCACTTATGAGATCAGGGTTCTTTTACGACAATGTACCTGTAATATGATCATTCATACTGTAGGCTATTTGAAAGATCTGTGTGGTTTAAACTGCAGTCAGTTGTCAGATGCAACACATCTGTTGATGCAACTGAACACACAAGTGTAACATTAAACCACGACCGAATGTTAATGTTGAAACGTACTGTAATGTCCATGTTTGATGTTTTTACAATCTCTATTTTAGGGCTGTACAGAATAGTTCGAAGCTTCATTTGTAACGTTTACACTCAAATCTAAATCAACATTTGGATGCTGCGCTGTTTTTTTTCTTTTTGCACGTCTATTCATTCTGTTTAAACCCGCTAGGCTATTTCTGCACAGTTGCAGATAAATATTCCTCTACACTAATCAGTGTTTTTCTCCTATATTCATTCTGCAGCGGCTTACTGCGATCATTAATATCCTCTGCTCTTGTATTTCACAGAGTGCGGGGCCTACAGACTTCGTTTGTTTCCGACTCGTGTGATCCCGACAGTTCCAATAACTCCAGAGCATTGTAAAGTCTAAAAGTCAAAATTCATTGAAAAAAGATACAGTAGATCGATGTAATTATTTCCAAAGTTCACAACATGTTTTTTTTCCAACGAAATACTCTGCTTCAATCTGTATTTGTTGGCGTTTAGCCTTTAAAAACAACATTTGCACAGTGGTCAAACAACTGTTTGCTGTCCTGCTTGCCATGGTGCACACAACTGGAGGCACGCACCCGGGGCGGTCAAGAAGAAGGCGCATGTTGGAGATTGTGTCACAAATGTCTGTTAAGACTTTAGTTGACTTTAGCTTGTAATACATTTTTATACAGCTATATATATATATATATATACATTCTTTCTTCATTATTTTACAGTGGGAATTCAGGTTTTTAATCGGGGGGATGCCCAAAACTGCTGCCGTGGCTCGGGGCTTAGACAGAAACTATGTGATGCGGGTTCATGTATGGTTGGGCCTGATTTTTTTTTTTTTTTTTTTTGTTGGGCCCAATCAGAGCTCTAGTACCAAGTCGATGCCAAAATTCTGAAAACATTACCATACTTGTTTTTCTACAGTACTACAGGTACTGGGGGGGTCAGGGTTCGAGACTAACAGCACACCGTTCTCCCGGGGATGATAGAAGATTTCCTGTTTGGCTAAATAACACAGCTAACGTACAGAGGTTGCATTGAGTTGCATTATGATGCTTTCAAGCTCTATTCAGTAAAGTATAAAAGGTAAAAATGAGTATTGGACAAAGGAGCCCTGTGATAATCTGGCGACCTGTTCAGGGTTTCCCCCGCCTTTGCCCAATGTCAGCTGGGATCGGCTCTAATCTGCCTTCAATGCAAGAAGCAGACGTATCTGAGAAGTTCAAGTTAGAATTTTTCATCTTGAATTTTGTTGTATCCACTCCATGTGAACATCCTGATTTGTTTTTTGCTTGACTAATAAATTGTTTTTTGAAATATTGGACGCTTTTCCCCCCAATTTTCTAAATCTCTAGATTTAATTTGTAAGCCCTAAAATGTCAAGAGCCCTAAAGGGAAATTGCTTACTGGAAATGTTCAAAGACGGGAATTCAAACAACATAAATCAAATTAAGTTGCCTTTCAAAGTAAAATATTTCAATTCTATAAATTCAGCTGTTTTTAAATTTCATCTTTCAATGATTCAAATGAATACAGCTATTAGTTGCTTCCATGCACATCTGGTTTCCGTTTGGTGTTACTATTTCCCTTCTGTTATTTGTTTAACCAATTTGTGACAAGGTCAGGGAACATGGGGTACCAAACCCTAAAAGAGATGCTTCTCAGAAGTCCGGTGGGAAAGTCTTAACCCTCAGCTTTCTTGTCTCGAGGCCATGACACAGATGAGGAACACTTAATCCCAGGCTGCGTCATCCGTACACTTGACTGATTTGGACTAAAATCATTTATTTTGCCTTGTAATCGCCGATGTTCACGAGTTATGCAAGAACATTGGATCCCATTACTACATGGCCAATGCATGTTGAGCTCTAATCATGCTTTTCATTGTTCATTGTTAAAGTCTAGCATGTGATCTCAGTCCGCTGCTCCCTGTCTCGCTTTCCATAGGCATTCAATCCATTAACCTTATATCCAGAGGAGCTTGTCGGAGGCAGAGCGAGCTAATTAAAAGAGCGCTTGTCTTTTCATCCTCTCTCCTCCTGCTTTTTCTTCCCCGGGCCAGCGACGTACATCACACATCACACATCACACATCACACATCTCGTGTTCGGTGCCGTGTTTGAAACATTCCTGGGACGCCCGGGCGCAAGGAGCGTCTCCTTTTCTGGAAGTTTTTAGATCAGATTTAGTGGGCCTCCACACGTTTTGCTCTAGTTGTCCCACCCTTCATTTTAAGCTGTGGCCTAAGCAGAGGATTACTGATGCCCATTAAGGTGGTTTAGATGGTTAAGGGATACCCTGTTGCAGTGGAAATGACTCGGCACAAAGAGAGGGAAGTAGAAGGCTTTTATCCCTTTAGGGCAGATGCAGTGCAAACTTAAAGGTGCCATGTAGAGTTTTTCTTTCTAAACAAACAAAGGTTCTGTTTACCACTCCTAAAGACATTAACTATGTTTACATGCACACTAAGCCATTATTCCGAATAAAACAATATTCCGAATTTGATACGGGTCATGTAAACAGCATTTTCCGTTTAGATATCCCGAATTAGGCCTTATTCTGAATGGAGCATTTTCCGATTAAGACATGTTGGATATGCCGATTATTATTTGGGTTTTAGGAGCATTCTTTGAACATGTATACAGCGCATTAGGAATATGCGTCTCAATTTGGGTTTCTACGGCAGTTTGCGACACACGGCCTCTTGCCTCAGCCTATACACAAACCAACCAACCGACAGTTTGCAGAGATACATGCCCAAAACAAAAGCCCACATTAAAGGGAGATTTGCCAATTATTTAAGTCTCTACAGTAAATAATAATAAAATACTCTACTCTGTATGTATATATTTATTATTGGAAATCAATTAACAACACAAAACAATGACAAATATTGTCCAGAAACCCTCACAGGTACTGCATTTAGCATTAAAAATATGCTCTGATCATAACATGTCAAACTGCAGCCCAACAGGCAACAACAGCTGTCAGTGTGTCAGTGTGCTGACTTGACTATGACTTGCCCCAAACTGTATGTGATTATCATAAAGTGGGCTGTAATGTCTGAAAAGGGGAGACTCGTGGGTACCCATAGAGCCCATTTTCATTCACATATCTTGAGGTCAGAGGTCAAGGGACCCCTTTGAAAATGGCCATGACATGTTTTTCCCTCGCCAAAATTTAGCGCAAGTTTGGACCGTTATTTAACCCTCGCGACAAGCTAGTATGACATGAGCCCGCTACAACCTCCAAAAGATTAATTGCGTTAATGCGTTAAAGAAATTAGTGGCGTTAAAATTAATTTGCGTTATTATCGCGTTAACTTTGACAGCCCTAGTTTAAACAAGACTTGGATATCAACAGTGGAATATTAATTTTCATTAATCATGTAAACAGCTTAGTAGGAATATTGATTTTTCGGAATAAAGGCAAAAAACTGAATGTTTTGTGTATGTAAACATAGTCATTGTCTCAAACTCTACATTGGTACCTCTAACATACTCAAAATGCAGTCAGGCCTCGGAGAGCCGTGGAGTCCGACCTTTTATTCACACACTGAAAATCCACAGTAGTCGCATTGCTTAACTTCAGTTGCCGGAACTGATCCAGCTCCGCCTCCACCTGTATTGTTTGCATAATCCACTGCTTCTCACATGCAGCAAATTGCGACAAACATAATACAGTTCAGGGTGGATCAGGTTAAGTCTAGACATGTTGAATGTCTGGAGCCTGGACACACATGCAGCTTAGGGTGTGTGTGTGTGTGTGTGGTTTTTGCAACACTTTGTTTTGGCTGGCAAACGGGACTTAAGAAATTCGACTAATCGATGCATGTTGTGTAAAAAAAAGTTTTGCGGTAATTATGCATTTGTTTGTCGAACTGCTTCGTGTGTTTGCTAGTTGATGATTTTGCAAGTACACATTCTTCTGACATGCTCTAGGGCACCCTGGGGAGTCAGAAAGCTCACCTGTCAGCATAGCAGGAGCTCAAACATAACAACAAGCCAAAGCCTGGTAAATAAATATTGTTTTCTTTTTTGCAAGTGTATTAAGACAAAAAAAAAAAATCACTTGTTTGATTTTTTTTTTTTTTTTTGACGTTTGCTGTCAGATTCTTTCCCTCCTGCTGTCCAACTTCACTAAAGCCACCTCGTGTCACTCCGTTGAATAACAAACCGAAGTGAAAGAGGTCAGTTTTTAAATGTACGCGTCCATTTCAGCAGCTCGTGCGAACCGAGAGTAACATACAAACACTTTCTGTATCTTGTTTCTTCCTCTTCGACTAACTAGCACCCTCTCTCTCTCTCTCTCTCTTAACTCTCTGCTCTAGCTGGTGGCATTTGTAGGCGGCTAATGATATTTGTGTCTTATTAATGGCTGCTGATGAGCTGAAATGGTAGACTCTCCAGAAGCTTTATTTACTTGCCTTTAATACTGACCCGTCAGCTTGATTTATGACACTGCCATATGGGCGCTGGTTACAGGGCACAAGTCTGGTACACATTGGCATCGCATTCCTCCCCCTCCCCCCCCCATACTTTCACACAATTTGGAGAATCTAATTGGTGTATTGAATGCAATGCAATTAGGATTTTTAGCTTTATTTATTACAAGACATATGACGTTTAATGAATCACAAGACGGGGTCAGACATGTCCCTGGAGCAAAGGTTGTAACTTAACTCAAGGCTGCTGAGAGCGTCAATAAAATGTTTATACGGAATATTTTTATAAGAATGTATTTAACATCTCACTTATCATCCATATGGTAAGTGCATACACCATAAATGCGTGAAAGCTGATAGGAGTTTGGCACGCTGACAGTGGATCTAATGAACTGCTGACATGGCTGACACAGTGTGGTGATATACTGTTTGACATCCAAGCAGGAGGTCTTGTAGCCTCTGTTGTTACATCAGGGTAGAGGGGTCACGAAGTGAATCATGAGACCAGAAGAAGAAGGTTCAAGGACGAGTGGCTGCAGTGCTGAAGTGTCCCTGAGCAAGGCAGCAGTCCCAATTCAAAGCCGACTTTGACCTCTGACTTGCCGGCACAAAACAACAAGAAAAAAGACCATTTTTATTCAGAGATTAATAGTTTAACACTCTTATCTGTGTCCAGCTGACCTATATTGTTAATTGACTGATTACCATTGAGACATATTAATGCAGACAGTAATGGAAAGTTTTAGTATGTGCAGACTGTAGGAAAACTACACTAGAAATATCGTTTTCCGATATGCAGTTTGGCTGTCTTAAAACTCACAAATTTTCCGCGAGTCAAGTATGATTTTTTTTTTTTTTTTTTTTTCATTCTTCTGCTGTCTGTTTGGCATCTTATCACAATAATTGAAAAATGTTTCCCAGGATGTTTTTAAAGGTGAAATTGATCCTAAGCTTTGTCTTGCTTTGTCCACAACTCAAAGATATTCAGTCTACTGTCATAGTAGGAGTAAAGAAACCAGAAAATATTCACATTTAAGAAGCTTTTTCTCTTAAAAAAAAATGACTCAAACCAATTTAATCAATTATCAAAGTAGTTGGCAATTAATTGAATAGTTGGCAACTAATTGATTAATCGTTGCAGCTCTAGTTTCTTGTCAGAGTTTCTTGCCAGCGTACCTACCCTGTGGAATCTGCATTCATCTAAATGTTTATTTTGTGACAGGAAAGATGTTTTAGGTACCTTTCGATCTTAATGTGGCATTGAATTGTATTAAACCGGTTCTCATAATTGAACCAGTTTGTGTTAAAATGAACTAAATGGGATATGATCAGGGTTAGGGCTGTGTATTGGCAAGAATCAGGCAATATGATCCTTTTTCACAAGATTTTGGACACTAATTACAGTAATTTTGGTGCCTATAAAATGCGATGCCTCATATTGTGGAACAGTTTGAAAAAAGGATTTTTTGAGTGCACAGTGTGGTGCAATTTCACAGAGAGAATTCAGACACTCAAATAAAATAGCTGAAAGTAAATATAGTGCGCTATACTGGACACAGCCCAGGAAAGATGACTAACTTCTTGCTCGGCTGTGGTTGTCATGTCAGATTCTTGCAGTCTAAGTGAAATGTTGAGACTACATACATACTGTAGCAGGCCAATTAACTCCTAATACTGAACTGGATGTATGCTTTATATGATTGTTGTGTGTATGCATGAGATATAAGGCAGTTTTCAGCAACGTATCACGCACATACGCATGTGATGTGGCTTTTTCATGTGTATTTAATTGATTTACAAGGCAAACTCCTGACTAAAGACAATACTGTTTGACCCTAGTTGGCTACTAGCAGCTTGTCTGAGAGTATCTGAGATGTGGTTCGCCGTCAGGCTGCTGAAATACGAAGAGGTGAAACGAGTGAGCTCACTCTCATCTGTTTTAGCATGTGGAGAGTGTTTGCTGACATGTTCTCCAGTCTGCTTCCGCATTACTTCATCCTGGTCTGCTCGCTGAGTCCGCCGCCACCACCTGTACTGCCACGACCTTAGACACTTGAGAGTGTGGCGCTGTATGTGTGCGCAAGGTGTGTGTGTGTGTCTTTGACATGACATCTGTGTCCGTACTCAAGAGAGAGAGAGAGAGAGGGAGAGAGAGAGGGAGACAATGTGCGTGTCCATGTGAGAGCAGGAAATAGCTGAGGACACGGAGACATCTTGAGCAGTGCGGGTAAGACGAGGCCCCTCGGCTCCCCAGAGTCGCATGTCAAGCCCATCATATCCTGCCATCTTAATTCCACATCGCCTCTGCCCACACCCACCGCCCGGATAGTCTTACACTGAATCTGGCTCCTCACCCAAGATCGGGTTTGACGTGAGGTGGGGGGGGGGAGTGGATGTGTCTCCTTCTCCTCCCAGGTGGAGAGCTCAGGCTTTAGGCTACGGGGGGGGGGTGGACATGAAGCCTCTATGCGCTACACTGCTGGAGCTCTGAGCCCGGCTTCTTCTACGGGACCAAGCGGCTGCAGAGCTTTGTGTTTTCAGGCTGCACTTAACAATCTTTCCTATCATCTTATTTTGTACTTTTGTGTTTGTAGTCTCGATATTTTTATCCTCAAGAAATCTCTCAATACTTTACAACTTCTCTACCCCGCCGGTGGCACTCAGTCACAAGCCTATTCATTCCTACTGAAGATGTAACTGGGCACTGTAGTTTTAAAAAAAAAAAAACATTACCAGAGGTGTGGACTCGAGTCACATGACTTGGACTCGAGACTCAACTTGACAAAATAAAAAAAAGACTTGCAACTCCACTTGAACACTTCAAGTGAAGACTTAAACACCAGTAGGGCTGTGGATTGGCAAAAATCTGGCGATATGATACGTATCGTGAGACAGGGTTCGCGATATATTGCGATAAGCAAAGCAATTAAGCAAAGCTTTATAAGCAAGGCAACAGCGATACCGATACCTGGGCTTTGGGTATCAGCCGATACCGAGTACCGAGCCGATACCAGTGTTTAATTAATAAGCTGTATGCCTCACTAAATGTAACAAATAAATACATAGATGCAAATTTCCTGATTATTTATTATTAGAATAATAAATTGTACACCAACAACTTCAAAATTAACAGGAATTACAATTAAGTGTAAACCTTTTTAATGCAGCAACAAATTGGTCAAAACTTCAGGAATTAAAATTCCAGTATATAATGTATATAGCATATAAATATAGAATTGAATTAAATAGATCGACCTCATTGTCATCGATACCCGATCCAGCTATTTGAGTCAGTATCGGCCCGATATCCGATCTGGTATCGGTGCATCCCTACTTGGGACTTGACTTGGAACTTACGTGCAAAGACTTGAGACTTACTTGTGACTTGCAAAACAATGACTTGGTCCCACCTCTGAACTTTACTCAAACTGGAGTCGATATTGCATATGTTGGGAACTATTTACAGCTGCTCATTAACACACATTTGGCGCAGTACGTTACTGAGTATTAACAGAAGTAGAACGGTGTACGTGTGATCGACTCAGAATAAACTGTTTGGCTCATGTGAGACAAATAATGTGTTTTTTAACGGAGGTCTACGGCACCGAGAAATACTTAAAAGTTAATAGAAAATACAGTCCTTTCCTGTCATACCGCTGATCAGAGTTGAATAAGAGCACATGTGAGAATTGGCGTGCACAAAAACAAATTTTACTCCCGTACTGTCACTTCTATCACATTACCACATCAAACCTGCACGAGAAAACGTTTATCTGACACTTTGCGAAGACGACCGAGTTTTCTCCCCGACATTTTTCAACACACCCAGAATGCAGTGGGGTCAGCGAGCCGGGCCTGCTGCATCGATTCAGCTGTATAAACATGATGTCCATGTGTCTCAAGGGATCCGGTTCAAGGAAGTCCCCAAAAAGTCGCCGTTAACACATCAGACACACACTCCTCCTCGCTGTCTGCTTCTCCTGTCACCTACTTAACGGCTCTTTGTGAAAATAAAGATAGAACCTTCTTAATGACATGCATATATTGTGCAAAAAAAAAACTATTTTGAAGTGTTGGGATTCACTTTAAAGGCAGCGGCTGACAGCTAAACGCTTTTGTTATCAAATTCTTTTGAACCAAACCTGCCGCCCTTTGTGACAGCTTGCACGCATTTGTGAGTTATGGCAAAGTGAATTATTGTATGACTGCTATCCTGCTTGTGTTTGCATGCTGTGTGTGTGTGTACTTAACATCTGTGTGTGTGTGTGTGTGTTTGAGCGAGGGAGACCTCTGCCATTGTTGAGCTTTTACATCCTGACAACTGGGAGCCTGATGGGTTAAAAATAACCCAGTGCTTTCCAATTTTGTCATCTTTTGGAACCGCTTCTCCCGGATGTTTTGATTTTTAGTGCGTCCCCCTGGAATGCTCGGGGTCAACGATGGACACTTCCTGTCGTATGGTTCCTCATCGTAGTGCTCGCAACTCTCCCGAAACGTACTCAAAAATAGGACACCTGGAGAAGGAAAGGCTTGTGCTGTCATATTTCTGAATCACACACTGGGTGGCCCAGCCTAAATACTGTCAGTGAATGACAGCGTTTTTTTTTTCTTTCTTTTATCTCAGAATTATCTCTTCCTCTATGAGCTTCAAAAGATAAGTCGGTTCATGAAGGGTTCTGCACGCATGCAGAACAGATTTAGGCCACCAGTATAGAAAGAAATGACAATAAGAAAAAGATCAACATCGTAGAAAGTTGTTTGTGAAAGTACGCCGTAATCAATTCTGATGTCTGTGCAAAACAAAGAAAGTTAAAGTGGGATTCAACGTGCGGCCATCTGTGTGTGTTTGTGTGTGTGTGTGTGTGTGTATGTAAAACGCAAGTAAAGTATTTGAGTTGTGTGCCTATTTAAATAACCAAACAAATAGATATGCATGCTATGCAAAATGCGCTGGCAAGCTAAGCAAATGCATTATCTAACTCGCTCTCAAGCATCAGATGCTTTTTGAGTAGAGACAGACGGACACGACTGAAATAAGGCTGCATTCACACCAGTGGGCAACTCCAGGGGCTGAGAAGTCTATGAGAAAATGAGCCTACTTCTCACTTGATTTATTACCTCAGTAAACATTGTAAACATGAGTTTATGGTCTCAATCGCTAGTTTCAAGTCTTCTTCAATACAGCATGTGATGTTCATTTAGTAAATTATGGTCCCATTTAGAGTCAGATAGACCATAAAGCAGGGGATGCTTTAGGGCGTGGCTACCTTGTGATTGACAGGTTGCTACCACGGCGTTGTCCGGTCTGGGTCTTTAATCCTTTCAGTTCATGAAAGTTAATTGTAACATTTTGGTCGCCTAAAAAATGTCTTATTCAGTGTTCGGTTGTATTTATCTCCACCCTGTCATGTCACTTCTAGTTGCAAAAAACAAAGATGGCGACGGCCAAAAACCAAGATGGAGGCGGCCAAAATGCCAAACTCTAGGTTTCAAAATAGCAGTCCACAAACTAATGGTCGACGTCACGGTGACTAGGTCCACTTCCTAAATACAGTCTATGATTCACACCAAATCAGGCGTGGTGGCGAAAACGTCAGTCGTCCTTCCATTCATTTGAATGTGGGTAGCGAGTTTGGGTTGCGGCGTTGGGCACGGTACCATAATTTCCACATCTCCTGATTTGGTGTGAATGCAGCCTCAGGCTGATCTGAGAAAGAGCCTTATTGCGTTGATAATCTTTCCTGTCAATGATAGATAGATACGCATTGTCATCTTGTGTGGTTAGCTTAAAGAGGGAAGTTGAAAATTAAATTAGGGCTGCAAATAATGATTATTTTCATTGTCGAATAATCTTGTTATTATTTTCTCGATTCATGAATTAGTTGTTTGGTCTATACAATGTCTGAAAATGGTGAAAAATGCCGATCAACGTTTCCCAATTTTAACGTAATTTAATTTTAATTTACCAATTTTTAAAGTTTTTTTTCTTAAAAAAAACACTCAAACAAATGAATCGATTGTCAAAATAGTTGCCGATTAACTTAACAGTGGACAACCAGTCGATTAAATGATTAATTGTTGTTTCGCTATTTTCGTAGTGCACAGTGTTCAGAGGAATTACGGTATGTGCGCTTATACACCAGACAGTTTGGTAGAGCTCAAACAGGCAGATTCTTGATTGGTGCACACAGTGTGATCATACCAGGAAGTGGCTGGTGATTTTTCTAATCGCAGCAGCTTAGTGAAAACACAAGTAGAATATTTAGTTCAGAGCCGCCACATCATCATGTTAACAGGTGGAGATTTTAAAGCCACTGGGGTTTCACACACTTCAGTCAGCCTACTGTATCTGTTTACACAAAAACAAACGAGCACTGTGTTATCCAACCTCTGGCACTGTATCGACGTGAGGTTCGGTCCAGGTGCAGCCCTTTGCCAACGCTGGTTTCTTCATTCGACATGGACATTCTCCCTAGTGTCCTCTCATCCAAACTTAGCCCGGGCATGCGTCCAATCAGATGTCTCCTTTTGCTTCTTCCGCGGATTTGCCAAGTGGCAACTCTATAACTAACGTGTCAAGTCTTGTTTCAGTAAACAGATCCGGCATCAAAAACCCACAGAAAATGCCACATGGTCACCATACTGTACATGCTTATGGATACACTTTTTTTTTTTTTTTTTTTTTACATGCATCCAAAATAGTTATGACTTAATTGCAGCTTTCTTTGTGTATTTTATAATTTGCTTATCAAATATAAAAACAGTTTGCTATACATACAGACTTCTGTCTGTGTGTTAAGTATGGCGCTGGAACCAGGAGGCGAGTAACCTAGCTTAGCATATAAAGAAAATAAATAAATAAATAAATAAATAATTAAATAAATAAATAAATAATTAAATAAATAATTAAATAAATAAATACATAAATAAATGCCTGTACAATATTTTTATAGTACCCAACTTTGCTTCTATATTTATCTCACTGCCTCTTATACTATATATATTTGTTCTTAATATGCCCTTGTACAAAGTATTTCCTTTTATAATTGTAATATAAGTTATTCTTTTTAATGGAGCTTCCCAGCAAAAGTATTTCACACGGTTGTACTTGTATAACCGGCGTGACAATAGACGTCTTGAATCTGGAAGCATAAAGACTGGAAACACACAGCTAGCCTGGCGCTGTCTAAAGGGAACAACAACAACAATACCTTTTCTTTTTTTCACGTTTCGGCTTTTATACGGCTTAAACAATCAAGATATAATGTATTAAATAGTGAGCTTTAGTGCTGGTGGCCATTTTTTATGTACGGACATACCCAGGCCAGCTGTTGTTAGTCTTTATGCAAAGCTAGTATGCTATCAATCTTCTCATTTAACTCTCGTCAAGAAAGCGAAAAGTGTATTTCCCTTTTAAAATGTCAACTTTTGAACTCATGCTTTAACGGCATGAGATTATTTGTCTTTTTGAGCATTCAGAAAATGTATGGAGCATGTTTGAAGTAGTTTCCCCAAGTGAAAAAAAATGTTGATTTTGTGCATCCAAAATCATTTTTGACACTACAACATGATTTGATTTTCAAATTGTCCCTTGTTTGCTTTTTTTTTGGTTGTTTTCTGGTGGCATTTCTATCATCCAAATAGCTCCTCTGATAGACAAACACCACTCATTGCCAGTGCTTGATCCATGTGTTTGGGTGTTGTTGTGTCTCCCTCGGGTGCTGTGTGGCTTTGTTTTTGTCTGAAACTGTTGCCAAACAGGGAGCATCATTACGTGCTGGGCTTGGACGAGGCCTTGGCACTACTTGGATTGACATTAAACATGCGGTTATAGCTTTAAGAAATAGATTCTGTCATTTTGTGTGCAGTTTATGGAGCGATGTGATTGTGACTTAAATCTTTTTAAAATGTGGTTTTGAGCTTGTGTATCTGTGTGT
>CAKAOI010048199.1:0-33890 GCA_916701655.1 Sebastiscus albofasciatus
TATATATATGTGTGTGTGTGTGTGTGTGTTACGGAGAGAGGGAACAAACGAGAGAAATATGTGTCTTTGACTAAACAAAGGGTGTTCATCCATGGCGCTGATGTTACCACGACAACAAAAAGACAAAAGTTGACCAGAATAGGGAATGTCAGCCAGATATGACCTTTCTGCACCAGCCGACCTGAGTGTATATGTGTATATGTGCGTGTGTATGTGTGCGGTTTTGCAATGTTTTGTGCACAAAGTTCATAATTTTAACGCCACAGGAGCACTGGGACATTTTGACATAACATTTCCTGGACGTATTAGCTCACTGTGAGCTGAAGTCTGCTGGACTGGTTGTGTGCGTCTGGCAGGTTTGCTGATCCTGAAAATGTCGCTCCGAACTAATTTCGCCTCACACATCAGTGTGTGTGTGTGTGTGGGGGGGGGGTGTGTGTTGGTACAGAAGGGGTGCAGTGAAGGCAGATATAATTGGTTCTGAATCCTTCGTATTTCTCTTTGACCCCAGCCGGTGATTGATGACCCTCGACTGAAAGACCCCACCCCCACTCTCTCTCTCTCTCTCTCTCTCTCTCTCTCTCTCACCCTCTCTCTCGATCTCTCTCTCTCTCTCTCTCTCACTATCTAACTCTCTCTCTCACACACACACACACACAACAAAAACCCCCGTGGTCTAAGGATCACACAGTTTTTGCCCCTCGCATCAGCAGAAAGATGGATAGCTCATCCCCCCCCCCTCTCACATGACCGTCATAATCGCACAAAGACAGAAAAGGAAAAGGAGAAGAAAGAAAAGGGGGGTGACAAAACCTGCACGCACAAAAGAAAAGCGGGCACGGTTTTGAATCGGCGTCAAAATGGCGCCTTTTTTCCCCCTCCCCTCCCTTCCCTTCCTTGCCTCTTTTCCACCCACGCAACGCAGCTATCCCAAGATGCTTCAGGAGCTCTGTGACGCATTTTCCCCCCTTCCCTGTTGTCTGTTTGCTCCCTGATTTTCTTTCTACCTGGACCGCGACGCGCTATCGAACACCATCGTTTCCTTTCACCTCTCTTAACTCCTTTATTTCTTTCTTCCATTTTTTTAAAACAGTTCATTTATACAAGCCTACCTTTTTTGCTTCTGGGTGATTTAAATTTGTAGCCCTATGTGTAACCTTTTACAAGAAAGCCATTAAAAGGGCAGCGCCATGATGACTGTTTCCGTTATAAAAAAAAGAAGCTGTCTGAATTATTAGCGGCCTGTGTGTATCGAGCTGAGACAACCTATTTATTTCCTATGTGCAACTTTTAACATGTTTGCTTATGTGTGTGTGTCTCTAGGGATGGAAATAAAAAAAGGCGAAAGAGATGAAGGAGAGAAAGAGAGGAGAGGTTTTATGAGAGAGAGTGTGAGAGAGTGTGTGTGAGACGGAGAGAGAGAGAGAGAGCAAATGAAAAAGTAAATGGGCGAGAGGATGAAAGAGCGAATAAGGGGTAATGGTGGAGAAAAATTACCAATGGTTAAAGGCAGAGAGAGAGAGAGAGAGAGAGAGAGAGCAAAGAAAGGAGTCACCACAAAGAAGGAGTTATGACTGCTGTAGTGATTAGTTCTGTTTTTAGCCCCGCAGAGGTGCAGGTCAATATTCACTGCCTAGTACTCTAGTGTGTGTGTGTATGTGTGTGTGTTGCAAGGGGAGGTATTTGTCGTTTTCTTTATATGGAGGCCTGGAACCGTAGAAAACCAGCACTATCATTATACTACTGAGCTGGCCGGCAGCACTGCAATTAACCTGAGCACCATTCACAGAGGCTGCACGTGCAGACCCACACTCACACACACACACACACACACACACACACACCCCTTATAGATCACAGTCTGTTGCCCTCATAGCCACAGTGACCACGCAGGTGCCTCTACAAATCTTTTTGTCACAAGCTAAATGCTGCAAGTAGGCCCTTTTTAATATGTCTCCTATAACTTGTGTGTGGAATAGGTTTTTTTATGTTTTTTTTTTAGTTTTTATTTCATTTTATTGTATCTTTTTTTGTATTTTTGTAATCAGCAAGCACAGTCATTTCTGTGATGTAATGTATAAGGTGACTCTTAAACAGAAACATTTTTAAAAACACACATTTCTGTCTGATGTGTGGACCTAGATTTGATTATAACCCCTTTTCTCTGTATAATTTCATAATGTGAAAACCCAGAGAAAGCAGATATGTTTGGCCAAAATGTCTCAGTAATTTTAGATGTGCACAAAACGTAAGACTAAATCTAATAGAATAATTAATTTCAAACGAAAGCAAATACCACCTGTGACCATGCAGCATTTGTTTTTTTTTCTCCTGCGTATTTGTGACTGTATTTCATGTAAAAAAACAAAACAAACTGCAGTCTTTGCATAGTTTTAATGTGACATAAGCTCCTGCCTTTGATCCAGCTGAACTCCTCAACCCTCGTGTGGTTTCGCCGCCTACCTGCCACGGCTTCACCGCTCTCCTCACACCTGACACACCGTCGTCCTCCTACCCTCGTATACGTGCTCCATCTGCTGCTCTCGTTTTCCTCTTCTCACCCTTGTAATGCTCCCTCTCTTCCGTTTATTTACTCTCTTCCTTGTACATTTCCATCCCTCGTCTCCTCTGTTCTTACGTTCATCTGGTCGAGGAGGCCGATACTGTTAGTTTTGATGGTGTGTGTGAGCGTGTGTGTGTGTGTGTGTGTGTGTGTGATATGGCTACCAGGAACTGCAGCACTGCTCTCAACTGTTATCGCGAGGCGTCGTGCTCATGTACATTAGGAAGACAGCTATGATCACACACACACACACACACACACCGCACGCTCGAACACGCAACACACAGGAAATGGTCACAAGACAATATTTTGTGTTTTGTTGTATTCACCTTATTTTTGGTGCGTTTGTGTGTCTATATTATTACACTGTTTTATAAGAAAACCTCCAGTTTTGTAAAGGAAACACAGGAAGCACTACTACTACTACTCTAAAAGCTCTCACACCACCTTGAATGTGGATGTTAACAACAGCCGTAACTCTAATATATTCATCGTTAGTTGTTTTGTGGGGATTTACCCTAAAACCTCTCATTGTCGTCGCCTTTGTGGCGTTCTGTCAGTCGGTCTGAGTGAGGCTCGACCTATTGTTGAGACGAGGTCAGTCTGATTGTTCAAGAGGTCAGACTCATAGAAAAAAAAATCGAGCATTGCTGATATTCAAGCTCAGACGAGAAGCAGCGCGTTTTAATGTTTGACTCTTGACAAAAGGAAATTCAGAAATTGGAATTTCTGATCATTTTATTTAAATTTTTTTTTTTAGAAAATGGCACTAAAAGTGTGATGCTACAGAGAAATATTATTGCATTTTTATTTTTTAAGAAGTAGATGCTTTTTGGGAAAATACCTGGCTTTAATTTCTTCATTTTTAAAAAAATGTCGAGGTGTGTAGACGGATTTTTGTTTTCTAAATCTCTTCGGTCGTTTCTAGATTTTATACACACAAATCATTAATTTAATTTCTTTTCTAGCCAAGGTGAACAATGTCGCTCTTGGCCATTGACATCAGTCAACCCTCCCCCCCATTTCCAGTGTCCTCTCCTTCCCCCCCCTCACCCCCAAACGTACACATACACTCATAAATATACATGCAGACACACACACACACACACATATGCACAGCCTCGTCCCGCCTGGTGCTTCTGTCGCGTCACATCGACCAGGGGGCTGAAACCGTGCACCTTGACCCTTAACCCCTGACCTGTGACCTCTGTTGTCTGCCTGTGTATGGGCTTTGTGTGTGTGTGTGCTTCTAGGGGACGTGAAGCAGCTGCTGGTCTGGATCCAACAGAACCTGCTGAAGGAACGGCCCGAGCTCTTTGTCCAGGGAGACTCTGTGTGAGTGTGTGCGTGCACTTGACACCCACTTGGATCTGTGTTCAACAATATAAAAGATATGATGTGTTATACATCACACAAAACTGCCATGATATGACTGTAATATTTGATCAAAATTGCTCCATAAGAAACGTTTTTTTTTTCAATATGTTGAAAAAAGTGAAAATGAAACTGAAGTCGAGGAGCTTTCCGAAGCTGCTGAGGAAAAAAAAAACACAGTCTAGCCCTTCAGGTTATGGGTTTCAGTAAGATGATTACCTGTGTGTGCCTGTGAGCTTGTGTGTATGTGTGTGTGGGTCCAGGGCTCACAGCAGCCTTATAGGACTGGCTGACTTTTACAGCTGCCTTTGTGCAGGACTATTTATAGCACCACCTAACCAATGAATGGAGAAAAAGCTGGCCTACCTATAAACCGTATAGATTAGATGTGTGTACTTTATGTTGGCAGCACACCATCATCAGGGCTGTTTTCTTCATTATCTTTTAAAAAAGATCTATGGGGTTGCTGTGTGTGTGATTAGTTTACAATCTTTACCTTTCTTTAATTCTTTTGTTCTTTCTCAAAGCAGCCCTGTTTTTTTTTTTTTATGTGTGTGTGTGTTGGACACGTTTGTACTCACAGGTTTCCTCTCTCATTGACGTCAGAGCATCTACAAGGTGGAGAGAAGCGTATTTGAACCGCTTCAGGCGCTCTCTCACCGTCCACATCACCTAAATAATAATTTTCCTCAGGGATAAAATACACCAGCATACGTTCAGAAGGCTGCACCCATAGGTGTTTGTTGTTACCCACCCCCCTATTATCCCCATTATCCTCTTTTGAAGGGTGCTGATTTTTTTTAAGCTTCTTCTGTATGTTATTTTTGGGCCGCCATTAATTTCCAGTGACAGTTTGTTTCCCCCCACCTACGATCTCTCTACTCTTTTACCTCAGCCACTTATGTCTCTTTTATTTTTAAAAATATATATGTATTATTTTCAGTCCTTGTTAGGCAGAAAACAATTTGATTTGATCTGAATTTAATTTTTGGTTTGATAGGGACGGTGCAATTTAACATAGTTCCAATACAGGGCATGAAACTGAGTTTATAGCTAGTGCTAATTTCTTCTAAACACTTGTCCCTATTTGAGAGTTTGTGATTTCTAATAACAGTGCTTTACGCATACAGTATTTGCAGATAGAGTTGTGTAAAAATGTACATAGCTTTAATGCGTTAAGTGCTTGTTTATGGTCCTATATGGGCTGTAACATGGACACACACACACTTGCTGTCACTTACACTGATTATTTATATAGATAATACTGGTTGTCTGTACATTTCATACTGTGAAGTGTTGAAAATTAAAACACCAGACTTGATTTCCTACTTTCTCTGGGCTACATTTTCCTATAAATTGTAAATAATTATATATATATCTATATATAGATATATATCTATACATGTATTATATATTATATATTATATATATATCTATATATATATATAGATATATATATATATCTATATACATATATATGTGTATATATCATAGTTTTTGAATAGTGTACTAGTGTTTTTCTAGTGTACACTTTTGTGTATTCATCTAATCATCAAATAGTCGGGCTGTGCTTGCAAAGAAATGACTCCTAATGACTCCTGTGTCCCAATCCATCACCCCAAAAAGTTAAAGACCAAATGGGAATAATTAGTAAGAATTGAAATAGTAATAATATATATATTTCAATGTGTTTTAATTTGACAGACTTACATCCACAGAGAAAATAAAAAATCTTATCCCCGAGAAAGAGAAAAAAGACATTTCTCTTTCGTTAAACATTTTAATCTTCTTTCATTTAATTTTGTTATATTTCAAAACAACTTGAACATTTTCTTTTGATTTGTTTTATTTGCTTTTTCTATGTAGATAATTTTGTTCCCTTATTATTGTGTTTTTTTACGTACATCTGTGGAGACATTACTGCTATCCCTGTCTATATATTTTACACGCATACGTATGTGTGTTACCTTTGGGAAATGGGTCTGACTCAAAACGGTGTGTTTTCCCACAGGAGACCTGGGATACTGGTGCTTATCAATGATGCAGACTGGGAGCTAATGGTGAGCACTGGGAGCCATGCTCACTGTCACATTTGTGTGTGTGTGTGTGTGTGTGTGTGTGTGTGTGTGTGTGTGTGTGTGTGTGTGTGTGTGTGTGTTATTCCAGCAGCTTGTAAAAACATGCATTATTTTTGAACTCTTTTAACCAATGTTGTCTGTTTTCAGGATGCACCATTACAGTGTCAAATGAGTAGAGATCATGTCTTCATACATAGATCCATATAACTATATACATAACATTTAATTCAAGACTGTGTGTGTGTGTGTGTGTGTGTGTGGTGAGTGTGTGAGTGTGAAGGTTAGCCTGCATGTTCACTGACACCGAGATTGCTCATTTTCTTTGAGTCAGTTAATGTTTCATGCAACGTGAAAGCAGCTGCAAGACAAGTTTGTCCTTGGGGTCTCATATCTGAACACATATTTACATGCACACACGGTGTGAACGCTTCAATTTGAATCCATTGATTCAATTACAGGACGCAGCACAGGATGTAAATGAAATGAAAAGTTTGTCATTGATTGGACCCCGATGGGAACACAAGGAGCGATGCACACATTTGTATTAGCAAAAAAACACAGATATTTCTCCTTTTGACTCGTAGAGATGTTTGAATATTGAATATTTTGTGTGTTTTCTGAACCTCAGGGGGAGCTGGACTACCAACTGCAAGACCAAGACAACGTTGTGTTTATTTCTACTCTTCATGGAGGATAGCAAAACATATCTTTTGCAATCTCTGTAACAGCCTTTTTTCCTCCACCTCCTCTTTCCACCCCACATCTCAACAACACGCCACCCCATTGGACGCTGCGGATGTGTCAGCCTTGCACCGTGAGGTCTGGCCGTGATTGATGCTGGTCTGCAGGAATGAGGGGGAATTCAGAGGTGATGACCAAAAGAAAAATGTTGAAACTGTGAGGCAGGAATTCTGTGGATGTTTGCGTAACATTTTTTTTTAAAATCAAACTGGACAGGTGTAAAGGGCAATCATACAAAGCTCTGGTTATACTGGCCAAATACTGACAGTTGGTGTGTAAACCTTCATATCCCCAGCATCCTCTCTTCTAGCATGACCATGAAAGACAAAATGACCTTATGTCAAGGTCCACAATGACCTTCAGTCCTGCACGAGGATATAAAATAAAAGGTAACACTTTGCTTTAACCCCCTCCTAATTTAAAATTGATATTTGTAATAGTTGTAAGCTGATATTTGGACATTTTAAGCATTTATTAATGTATTTGTCAACAATTATAACTTCTCCTATAAGACATATATTTTATCTGTGTTGTTTATTACTATTATACATTATCTGTTTATACACCAACATCCAGTTATGGATACTTCACATGGGAAGTTACAGTTGTTGGCAAATAATTAGTAAACCAACCAATGTCCCTATACATCTGCTTGTAACTCCATTATAGTGTGTTATAAAACATGTATAGTGTGCTTAGTCATGCTAATTAGGGGGGTTAAAATAAAGTGTTGCCAAAGAAGAAAAAATGTTTTTTTTTTTTTTTGGTGTAATAAGATTGCAAAAATTATACATTTTCTTAAAATATGTTTTATTCTTCTAATTGTTTCTTATATTTTTCCTCACAAAATTGGAAAAAGAAAAAGATTAAAAGCTTTTTTTTAAGAAATTTTAAAGCGTTCTGACTATTTTTTTGTTTTATACAATAATTTCTAATTATCTAAATAGTATTTTTCTTCCAAAATGTTTGAACAATTAAACAACATGTATTCTTTACTTAATTTCACTTATACATTCCTGATAGAAGTGAATATTTCCAGTTATAAACACTGGTTAAAAAAATAAAAAATGCATTAAAGATATAATAAATTAGGGAATGTAATTCTATACGGTTTTCTCTTTAATGTATTAAGAATATTGCAATTGCAGTAAATCATATTTATACAGAATTCCTAAAGCTGTCTTCCATGTTATCATTGTTCACCAATGTAAAGGTTGTTCTTTTACAACTCCCCAACCCACATTGTGTGTTTCCTGCACTAAACAAACTGCAGCTTATCTCTCTAAAGTGCAATTTAGGCTGCAAGGATCCACTGTATATAGCCTATGCCGCACGCATGCAGAGGCCTACAGCCAAACAGCTTTTCTCAATTAGGATTGTACAGCACGCTTCGATAATTCCTGGTGATGGTTTATATCTGATCGATTTAAGCCAAGCTCTGTGATCACACTGCAGTTTTAGGCTGATTAGATGAGACTTGAGGAAGATTTTACCTTCCTATAGCCCCACTCAGCTGGAATATGCACAAGAGGAGGGGTGGTGGTGTGTGTGTGATAGTGTGTGTGTGTAGGCCTATGTGTGTGTGTGTGTGTGTGTGGTGGTGGTGGTGGTGGGTGGGGTGTGAACTCCAGGACCACTGCGGGAGGTCGAGGTCTAGCCCCCGGGCTGCCCTCCCCTGAACGCCCGGGGCGACTTAAAACCTTTTCTCGGCTGTAGAGTCCGATTTGCAACGGGAAACCGGCCGATAATGGCCGCTAGAAAGGAAATGCTAATGAGGCTGCTGTGAGGGGGTTACAGAGAGGAGAAAGTGTAGCACTGTGGCAGACACTCACTGGGGACACTGGGGACACTGGGAGACTTTTCCGCATGATCCAAAACATGTTTGTGCAAGTGTGCATGGGCTTGATGCCTCTTTATAGGCCACCATTTTACAATTTTTGGACCAAATATTAAGAACATCAAAGTCTATTGTAGATTTCAAATGTCTTTAAACGTTTGATCTTATCTATTACAACCTATTTTCCATAATTTGTGTGTGAATCATACCCACATTTTATTCCCTCTCTCTTTCCATTTGCTGCTTAGTTACAAATGCATGCAGGGTCTGGACTATTACCTGGACATGCACAGTTTCCAGTGCATCCTGCACACACACTGACTGGAGATACTGGGGACACTGGGAGACTTTTATGCATGATCCAAAACATGTTTGCGCAAGTGTGCATGGGCTTGATGCCTCTTAAATGCCACCATTTTACAGTTTTTGGACCAAATATTAAGAACATCAAAGGCTTCAAAAGTCTATTGTAGATTTCAAATGTCTTTAAACGTTTGGTTTTATCTATTACAACCTATTTTCTATAATTTGTGTGTGAATCCACATTTTATTCCCTTTCTGTTTCCATTTGTTACTCAGTTCTGAATGCATGCAGGGTTTGGACTATTACCTGGACCTGCGCAGTTTCCACTGCATCCTGTACACACACTGACTGGGGATACTGGGAGACTTTTATGCATGATCCAAAACATGTCTGTGCAAGTGTGTATATGGGCTTGATGCCTCTTATAGGAGACCATTTTACAATGTTTGGACCAAATATTTTAAGAACATTAAAAGCTTCAAAAGTCTATTGATTTCAAATGTTCTTTAAATGTTTGATTTGATCTATTAGAACCTATTTTCCATAATTTGTGTGTGAATCATATTTATTCCCTCTCTGTTTCCATTTGTTACTCAGTTATAAATGCATGCAGGGTCTGGACTATTACCTGGACCTGCACAGTTTCCAGTGCATCCTGCGCACACACTGACTGGAGACACTGCATGGGAGACTTTTATGCATGATCCAAAACATGTTTATGCAAGTGTGTATGGGCTTGATGCCTCTTTATAGGCCACCATTTTACAATTTTTGGACCAAATATTAAGAAAATCAAAGGCTTCAAAGTCTATTGTAGATGTCTTAAGTCTTTAAACATTTGATTGTATCTATTACAACCTATTTTCCATAACTTGTGTGTGAATCATACCCACATTTTATTCCCTCTCTGTTTCCATTTGCTACTAAATTCATGCAGGGTCTGGACTATTACCTGGACCTGCACAGTTTCCAGTGAACCTGCAAACACACACTGTGACTGGCTGATGGCCTCACCACCATCAGATCACACACGTGTATCATAACGACTCTCAGCAGTTCATGTTACAACAGTGAGTATAAAAAGCGCCTGTGATCTCCAGTCTGTAATAAACAGCCTTATAATAAACACCAGCCAATAAATTGAACTGCTAGATTATGCTTTTACATAACAGTATTGATTTAGTTGGGGCTTTTTTTACTATCAGGGTGATGATTTTGTAAAATGTTTTTTTTCTGCAACGAAAAATTGCATCCCTGCATTGAAGAAAATATCTTCATCCCTATTATTTCGATTATGGTGACAAAAGCAACTATTGCCAGATTTGCTCTCCATCGTGTTTTCATATATTGCACCTATAGTTTCCTGCAGGGATGTTAAGTTGTGTGAACAAAATCACTGCAGAAATATATAGCCTATAGCATGCACGTCCAAATAACTTAATTAGATGCATTTTATAGCAACAATCAAAATGTAACAAGACTCAGCTTTTCTACACTAAACCTACTGATTATTATTATTATTTATTTTTAAAGGGAGCTCTTTATTTATGAGAAACACATTCCGTGTTTGTTTAACACGTGCAAAAATCATCGCATTTGTGCTTCAAATATCAATTAAAATAGTTAATACACGGTTGTATTTTACAAGCTACTGATATTCTGTAAAAAAAAAATTAATAAATAAAGAGATTCAGTAGCAGAGTCCATTTTACACACAGAGGCATTGATGCAAACAGGATGCAACTGATCCCCTGGAATTAAGAAAGGTTAGCCTTTAATGTTCAACAACAACACACACACACACACACATTGGCTGTGTGTATGTGTGTGTGTGTTATTTTCAATTAAACGTGGAGCCTATACAAAATAAAATAAAAAGATATTTGAAATAAGAATATATCTTTTAGGGGTAATATATTGTTTTATATTTTCGTTAAAAGAAATCGTTTTAATTATCTATTAGATTAATATTAGTTTAAATGTTCAACAATTTGTGGTTTTGAAAAATACAAATAATAATAATAATTAGAACAATTATTAAAAAGTAATTAAATAAAGAAAAGAATGAAAAAAGTCAAAAGATAAAAAGAAAATGGGCCAAAGAAGTGTCCCCCACGTGATTTATCAGTGACGCTGTTTGGCAGCATCAGTCATCATCAGGCCTCTTGTGTCTTTACAGCACTGTAATATGTAGCAGGCTTTGATTTTCCCTCAGAAGCATTTAAAAATTGCGTTTTAAGTAATATATCTATGGTTTAAGACCCTTCCTGTAGGATGCACTTTGCCTTAATAGGCTCTAAATAGCCTCTCTATATATTAATAAATTATAGAATTATCTAAGAAGCTATTTTTTTCATCCAAATGTAGCTTTTAAACTTATTAAAATATAAAAATCTATTTAATCTGTTCATGACATCATGCATCTGATGGTCCAGTTTTTTTTATATATAGCTTTCCTCGTCTCACGTGCATGTGTGTGCTGCGTGCAGGCCTCACTCCGCGCGAGCACTCAACTCACTGCTTTTCTACTATTTGCCAAACACAGTCGATACATCGATGCTCCTAAGTCGATATTTGCCATTTAAAACAAACAGTCTTGATTAGATCTTCGACAAAAGTGTAAATACCAATCGAGGGCCAAAAACACGACGCGCATCTAGAAAAACACACCAATCAGAAGAAGGTTTCCTCCACTTTATTGGCCCTTTTTTTCTCTCCATAACATGCTAAAATTTGTATCTTACCTGCAAAACGAGACAGTTACAACACAAAACGAGACTAAAAGGCCTTTCTTTGTGGCTCTGGAGAGGCCTAGTACATACAGTGTTGGTGTGGCTCTTGGCCAAAGACAGCAGCAGTGATGAATGTGAGTCTGCAGCAACAGATGTCCATACACAATTCTTGGGGTTGAATTTTGAGTTTACTCAAGAATTGCGTTTGGACAATCAGTCGCTAAATGACTCTGTATATCCTCTGCCAAGGTTAAAAAAAAAAAAAGAAGAAGAAGGAATGAAGCATTTGATTATTTAAATCACAAAGTGTGGCACGAGTTCCTGTATAGGCCCCGTGCAGCTGCACCTGCTACTGCTGCTGCTGCCTACATGCCCTTTGACAGTATTGGCTGAGCGTCTGACACTGAAAACTGTTTTCTTTCCCTTTTTTTTTCTACCAGATAGGGAGTTGCAGTACTGTGCATTATTCTTGACATTCTCTCTGCTCAGCATTGCCTCGGATTCTATTTTGAAAGAGTGTATTTCCAACAGTGAACTGTTAAAGCAGAAAAAAAAACTCAAGATAGCCTATTTGTTGCAATGAAAAACATTGAAATATAGCCTGTAGAGCAACTTTACGCATCAAATGCTTGAGCACAATCTCCACATTAGAAGAAAGTCCATTCTTTTTTTTTTTTTTTGCAAAATACTAAGGAGGCTTTGTTGCAGCCACACAATGTTACTTTTTCTACTGCTTGTTTGAAAGCATCCTATTTCCTATACTTTCTCTCTCTATCTCTCTCTCTCTATAGTACACTGGTTGCTATAGTTTAGCAAAGTTAACAGCCAAGTCTGTCCACACATCTCAGGGCCCCCTTTAAGATGGCTGAATGTGCCATTTGCATCTTTAAGTAAAAATGTCATCTCCTTTTGGTTCACCACAAGAGAGTCGCACTTTTAAAAGAAGAAAGAAAGAAAGAAAGAAAGGTTGGTGGAATAGAAGAAAAAGGAATCAAAGTGGACTTCATTTCGTTTTTAAAGTCCCGAGCCAGAAAAAAAAACGCCATTTCTGCACCTGTGTGTATAGTGTCATCGATTCAGGAGGAAGACTGTTCAGTTGTGGTGCCTCAAGATGCACAATGGCTTTTCCACGGATGATAATAAAAAAAAAGAAAAAAAAAAAAGAAAAAGGCACTTGGAGCGTTTAGATTCTTTCCTCTATAGCTGGTGATGATTTTTTTTATTTATTTTTTTTTTTAAAAAAGAAAGGAAACCCCTTTAGTTCCCGTTGGTGCGTCCTTGGTTCAGTTCCCACGACGTGCGTTCTCTGCGTTCGTCCAAAAAAGCCCCCCAGCGAGACGCGTTGGATGCTGACAAAAAAAGGAGGCTGAGCAGCGGGCATCGTCCACATCCCGGCTCCTGCATGCCTCCTTCCATCCTTCCATCCTTCCTGAACGGGTCTCTTGCTCGGACTGACTGGATGCATGTCTCTCTGCCCTCTCTGGCTTTTTCCTTTTACGTTGCTCCAACAAATAGACGCTGCTGCTGCTGCTTCAACAAGGCGGAGAGAGAGAGAGAGAGAGAGAGGAGGAGAGGAGTGGAGAAGGTCCTCGCTTGGTACTGAATTTGAATAACACCACGGGGTGATAAATGTCCATTGTACTGCTTAAGTAATGAATCTCCGCTGTCCTCTATGTCACACACACACACACACACACGCCAGCAGCTGCGATGAGAGGACCAGCAGCTCCTCTTAAAGACACAACAGCCCTATTTTCTACCCCAAAAAGAGATTACAATCCCGACACTGTTTACTCTCTGACCGCACTGCATGACGTTTGGTGTTTGTCTTGTGTTGCCCCCACTCTCTCTCTCTCTCTCTCTCTCTCTCTCTCTCTCTTTCTTGTGTGAGCAAACTATAGTGCAAAGCTGTAACCAGGCACTTGGATATAAAGCGGTGCCTTCAGCGACCATGTGCAGCTTGTTCATGCTGCAGAAAAGGGCAGCCTACTGTATAGGCCTGTGTTGACAGAAAATGAGTGGATTATATGTGATGCTCATCATGTGACAGAGGGTCTTCTATTTTTTTAAATAATGACTTTTTATATAGCACAGTTCATATACAAAAAAAGATGCAATCAAAAGCAAGAAAATTGCACAAATGCAATGGTCATTTTGTTTATTGCAGTGTCCTATTTACACTATATATAAACTGCCATTATGTTGCACATGTGCAGCCTGTTCTGCTGCAGAAAAGGGCAGCCTATACTGTATAGGCCTGTGTGGCAAAGTGTTGACAGAAAAATGAGTGGATTATATGTGATGCTCATCATGTGACAGAGGCCCCTCTATTTTTTAAATAATGACACAATAATTCGCATGGCCTTCAGCGCACAATAAGAACGCCGATCTCGCTTTTGAAGAGTCATTTGTGAGGGGAGTGGATGGGTCCAACAAACGCAGGTCATTCAGGAGACAGGAGACTGGTGGTTTTTTTGTAAGTTACGTCGGTGACGTGCTTTTCGTACTTATGTTGCAATGTTTCTGTACGTATTTTACCTAGTTCACGTACTCATTTTAAGCCCCACCATGATGTTCTTCCTAAACCTAACCAAGTGGTTTTGTAAATTTCGTTAGTGACATTGGTGACGTGTTTTCCATACTTATGTTGCGATGTTTCTGTATGTATTTGATCTAGTTCATATACTTATTTTAAGCCCTGCCATGACATTTTTCCTAAACCTAACCAAGTGGTTTTGTAAATTTCGTTAGTGACATTGGTGACGTGTTTTCCGTACTTATGTTACAATGTTTCTGTACGTATTTTACCTAGTTCATATACTTATTTTAAGCCCCGCCATGACGTTTTTCCTAAACCTAACCAAGTGGTTTTGTAAATTACGTTAGAGACGTTGGTGACGTGTTTTCCATACTTATGTTGCGTTGCTACTGTAAGTATTTTACGTAGTTTACAAACTTATTTTCAGCCCAGCCATGACGTTCTTCCTAAACCTAACTAAGTGGTTTTGTAGGTTACATTAGTGAAGTTGGTGATGTGTTTTTTCGTGATGTTTGTGACGTGTTTTCCGTACATATGTTGCATCGTTTCTGTAAGTATTTTACTTAATTTACGTACTTATTTTAAGCCCAAACATGACGTTCTTCCTAAATCTAACCAAGTGGTTTTGTAAATTACGTTTGAGACGTTGCTGTCGTGTTTTCTGTACTTATGTAGCGTTGCTACTGTAAGTATTTGACGTAGTTAAGAAACTTATTTTAAGCCCAGCCATGATGTTCTTCCTAAATCTAGCTAAGTGGTTTTTGTTGCCTTATAACCCAACTGCAGATGTTCTTGTTGTTTTGTTGCGTGGCGTACAAATGACACGTGAAAAGCCTAAAATGTGTCCTACTGACACGTGGAATGTCTGCTGCAGAAAAGGGCAGCCTATACTGTATAGGCCTGTGTGGCAAAGTGTTGACAGAAAAATGAGTGGATTATTATGTGATGCTCATCATGTGACAGAGGCCCTTCTATTTTTTAAATAATGACTTTTTATATAGCACAGTTCATATACAAAAAAGATGCAATCAAAAAACAAGAAAATTGCACAAATGCAATGGTCATTTTTGTTTATTGCAGTGTCCTATTCCACTATATATAAACTGCCATTATGTTGCACTTGTGCAGCTGTTTTTTTTTTTATTTATTTATTTTTTAAACACCAAGGTTAAATCTTTTAGCCCCCGAGGCGCACCTGGTTCCATCCTGAACACTGTGTGACTAATGGGATTTTTTTACAAGCATCAAAACAAAAGAACCAAATTAAAGAGCTTTTTTCTGTGTGTGTGTGTGTGTGTGTGTGCCCACATAATTGCATTTTAAGCACACTGAAAAATGTTCATGCGTAAAATGGTTTTTGCATAAATGCCCCAATATGTGAGATTCAAGAGGTGAGAAGTGTTTGTGTCTCTCTCTCTCTCTCTCTCTGGAATCAGAATCAAGCCCATCCTCATGTCGTGCATATCAGCAGTTTTGAATGCTGCGTTTGCTCTGCAGCTTTTTGATGCTTACAAACGCCACCTCCTCTCTCTCTGTCTCTTCTCTCTCTCTCTCTCTCTCTCTCTCTCTCTCTCTCTCTAATAAATCATCCTGTCTGATCCCGCCCCAGGCGCAGGGGGATCCTCCTCTTTAAAGCTCAATCCGTTTTTTCCCCCTTTTCATCCTTCTGAAGAAGCCGAGTTAACCTCTGCTGATCCACGAGGCCAGAGCCCCTCTCAGCTCCGGCCCGCCTCTCATTCATTCAGCCAGTCACTCATTCATTGCTCTTTTCTGGAGTGGTGAAAAGCAAGCCCCTCCGTCTCCACTCCCCTCTCTTCTCCCTCTCTTTGCCTTTTCATGCCCTGCCTCTTCCAGAGGCGGGAAACCCAGTGAGAAGTCAAGAGGGTCCACTTTCGCTCTCACCTTGACATCCTTTCACTTGTGGTATACGGATCTGAAGAGTGTTGACACTCTCGGCGTATACTGTGTACCAGTACGGCAGTGCAAATTCACGTTTTTCCACCTTGTAAACCACATTGAACATGCTGTTAAGATCACAGAGACACCTGCAATAAAGATTTGTTATTTTGGTCTAAAAATGTTGCCTATATGTGTGGCAAAAACTCAACAGCTCAACAAGTGATGCACACGATACGTGGGATCAGTTGCAGTACGACATTTTTGTTTGTTTGTGGATAAGAAATATCTTTAAACCTGCAAAGTAGTAGTTTTCATACAGTGAAAGGTTTATGAACAGGTTATCCCTTTTAGTTGCAGCCCGTTGGCACAAAATGAATGACCAGCCCAGTCGCACAGCAGTTTGTGAAATAATCTGGAAATTTAACGTATTGATTCGTGTACATAGACACGGATTTCCCATTTTTTTCTTGATGGTCAGCATGAAATCAATTTGTATGTAATCCATGAAATTGTGAACCAAAGTATAGAGTACAGAGGAAGTATAGAGAGCAGCAAACGCCATCTAGGAAGGAGGTCAGAAGTCAACACTGATTTATTTGACACATAGCCTAACTTCCGTACTTAAGTTACTCCACTTCCAGTGTTATTTTAACCTAAACCATGTTCTTTTCCTAAACCTAACTAAGTAGTTTTGTTGCGTAAGCCTAACTAAGTCGATCTATTGCGTTGTTGAAAGTCGCGCTGAGTGTCATGAAAAAATAAGGAAATATGTGTCTATGCACACGAATCAAATAGATTAAATTCCGTGACTATTGCACGAACTGCCGTGAGACTGTTGGAATGACACGATAATTCGCATGGCTTTTAGCGCACAATGAGGACACCGTTCTTGCTTTTGGTGAATCATTTGTGAGGGGAGTGGATGGGTCCAACAAACGCAGGCCATTCACGAGACAGGAGACTAGTGTTTTTTTTGTAAGTTACGTTGGTGGCGTTGGTGACCGTGTTTCGTACTTATGCTACGATGTTTCTGTACGTATTTTACCTAGTTCATGTACTTATTTTAAGCCCCACCATGACATGCTTTCTAAACCTAACCAAGTTTTGTAAATTACGTTAGTGACGTTGGTGACGTGTTTTCCGTACCTCCGTATGTTGCATTGCTACTGTAAGTATTTCACGTAGTTTACAAACTTATTTTCAGCCCAGCCATGACGTTCTTCCTAAACCTAACTAAGTGGTTTTGTAGGTTACATTAGTGAAGTTGGTGACGTGTTTTTTCGTGATGTTTGTGACGTGTTTTCCGTACATATGTTGCATCGTTTCTGTAAGTATTTTACTTAATTTACGTACTTATTTTAAGCCCAAACATGACGTTCGTCCTAAACCTAACTAAGTGGTTTTGTAGGTTACATTAGTGAAGTTGGTGATGTGTTTTTTTGTGATGTTTGTGACGTGTTTTCCGCACATATGTTGCATCGTTTCTGTACGTATTTTACTTAATTTACGTACTTATTTTAAGCCCAAACATGACCTTCTTCCTAAATCTAACTAAGTAGTTTTGTTGCCTTAACCCTAACTGCAGATGTTCCTGTTGTTTTGTTGCATGGCGTACAAATGACACGTGAAAAGCCTAAAATGCGTCCTCCCGACACTTGGAATGTCCCTGTAGTATCATGCTATTTATACACCGATCGGGTTCTTAGGCGATAATGACCAATTTGAGATCAAGCACTGAAAGAAGTTTGTCCCTTCAAAATGCTGTTCCTTTAGTTCTTTCCCTTAAGTTGTGTGTATTTGGCTTCAGTTAGTAAAAAAACACACTGAAAATTGTCCCAAATTGTTTCTGAAAAATCTAATCAAAACAATTTAAGGCTAAATAGCACTATCAACTATCTTCAGTTGTTGAATTAAGGCCTTTTAGCTGCGTAGCTTTCATGTCGGCTGTTAGTCTTGGTGGTGTATAGTAGGGGTGTGTGTGTGTACACACAGAAACAGTAGGGGACCGCTGCACTCTACGCAGGGGCCACTGTGCTCCCCTCCATTCACAAATCAATGTTTAACCCGCTGGCTAAAAGGCCTGGCAGGGGAGAGGGAGGCCCGGTCGGCGGGGGTGGGCTATGAAACCATCCCGTCGAGAGATGGAGAGGAGAGCGGGGACAAAGAGAACAGGGGAATCCTTAAAATAAACCTCCTCTGGTGAAGGCATCTCCTCCCCGCTGCTATAGGGCACGGCTATAGAGGATGGAGAGGTTAGAGAGAGAGGCAACGCTGTGGCAGGGAATGTCATTGGAATTTATAGTGGGAAGCATGTTAGGACATAGAGTCAAATGGACAAAGAGGGAAACTAGTGGACAAACACAAGTCCATCCATATATCTACCTGCTACTGTATTCTCTAAAAAAGATCATTTCAAGAGCAGCGCCAGCAGCCGTGATAAAAGCGGGACTTGTTCTTCTGTGCTGGCAGCTCGCAATAGTTAGTAGAGAAAATGCAAGAGATAGGAAGGAAATATGATGCACAACTGGGGGCATTAAAGGAGACAGACAGCAAACGCAGGAAGCCAATTACAGAGAGGCATAGAAATCTTAAGGCCACGACACACACACTAGAGACAGTCTTAGCTTTCATTATAAATTCTCTGTGTCCAACAGTCTCATATGAACATGCACTTTTTTGCTTTTTGCACATTCATTTGCCAAGATGTAGTGTTGCTTATGGGCGAAATATAGTATAGTTTTTAACAGAAGAAGCCAAATCTCATTTTTACTGACAGGAGATTGCTCCACGATGTTGTCGGGGGTCAAGAATTTGACCATGTGACCAGGCTAAACCTCATCGCAAACCTCAAAAACATACATTTGAGTGAGTGTGAAGTTTTTTTTTGGTGGGAGAAAAGTTGACTCATCAGAGATTACGCACGATGTACGTACTTTGTAGCACCGATGATGAAAGGCTGGATTGTAAAATAGATCTTGACGAAGTGGCATAATAGCTGGGATTAAAAGATTAAAAGGAAATTCTCCTATAAATGCACATCTGAGAGAGAGTGTCCGTCCTGCTTCTCTCTCTACTCAGACCACTTCTCCTCTGCCACCACCACCACACACAACCACACACACCTTCCCCCCAAGCATGCCTCTGCCTAAACATCCCCCAGAATTCTTTGACAGTGGCTGCGCTGTTGCTTGGCAACGAGGCGACGGACAGCGTCATCCAGGGAGTAACGGAGAAGATGAGAAGCAGAGAAGTCTGAGCTAATCTCACCATTACTTTGTCGAGATCACAGGGCTCGAGGGCGTTCACAAATATCCTGTAATTTGCTATTGTGTGTCGGTGTTTTGCAAGATTAAAAGATGTAAAAGTAAACCTGAATACCTTTGAGTAAACATGCGAGGTTTTAAATTAATGTGAGTTTTTTTTTAAAAGTTAAAAAAGATAAAATTCCTAAATCATGCCTCGGCAACCAAAATCTGTAACTTTACACCACACTGTCATCATTATCTACTCAATCAATTCACTGGGCAGGTATTTCATTTGACAACATTGAAATTTAATATTAAAAAAATAAATAAATATATATATTTCGTTGATGATCTGATTCATATTCATGACAGCAGCTAACTGACTTGATAATCTCATTATTACAGGCATCTCCGGAGCATTCAGCCTGAGCATCTTTGTGCTGACTAAGTGGTGTTGTGTAAAGAACGGACTTGACGTACACAGGTCTTTTTTTTTTTTTTTTTACTGAAGCAATTCTGTTTAAGTGCTTGAGTCAAACAGTAGTATTGGCCACCTGGGTAAAAAAAAAAAAAAAAGCCCCCCCTGGCTTGGTAATCAATTTATCTATACTGCTGCCTCTTTACACATTGTGAGCAGAAACATGACGTCCTTAAGGTGGACAATTTGTGATTTAAACATTATCAATTTACAAACACACTGACACTTTGCTTACTTAAAGCTGCAGTAGGCAGAATGTTTTTGGCATCATTGGGCAAAAATTCCATAATAACTTCTCAGCATATTGTAATTTAAGTGTTCTGGGAGAAAACTAGACTTCTGCACCTCCTCATGGCCAATCACAGGTCATTTCAGAGAGAGAAGCCTTCCCATTGGCTGTGCTGCGGCTGGTGGGCGGTGCTTGGTATTTCCTTAACTGATCTCAACATGGCTGCCAGTTCACAAACTTTCACATTTTACAGCTAAACAGTACACTACATGATGTTTCTGTAAACATTTGGCACAAGAAATAGGCATTACAGTAACAGAATATTGATTCATATTTAATCAGTGCTGCCTAGTTTGACCGTCTGATCTGAGTTTGTGAGTGATTGACAGCTGCTCGGAGACGGCAAGGCTCCAGCTCGGCTCTGATTGGTTGTTTTCCTCCGGTCTGTGAAACCGGAGGACACAGAGGCCCCTTTTTCAGTTTACATGTCTCATCCACTACTGTCAGGATATAGTGAAAATAACTTTTTTTAATCATATTTGCTCCATTTCTACCCACTGCAGCTTTAAACATGCAAAAAACGTTATCACAGAAACAGCTCTTGTTGGATTCTTTATATATATTACTGAGATGGAAGAAGAAATTCTTGCAGGTTTTTTTTTGAGTTCTAACAAAATTATAGAGATTTTTTATTAATTTTTATCTGTAGCCAAATAGTGCCTGGATGTAATTTTAATGCAACAAAACGTGCACCAAAGCCACAAAAAAAAAATTGCTTTGAAATTTTTGGTTCATAAAAGTAGTTTTTGAAAGACTTTCATAAGCATCAAGTGGTAAGACTTTTCTGAATCAACAGTTGATTACATAATCATTCAGTTTACAATAAAACACATGACCACAACTGGAGTTTAGTGCTGAAAATATTAAAGGTGTCGTATCCTCCCTCCCCCGTTCCATTGCATTTACTTCACAACAAGTCATTGCCAGGCAATGAACGGATAAAAGGCGTTTTTTTCCACGCTAACTGACAACCCAGAGATACCATGTGATACCAATGCTGTTTTACTATTGGCTCACAAGCGTTGTTAGAAGTGGGAACCAAACATCAGATATCTTCCACAGAGATAAACAAAACGTTCATTGTGGACCCACCAACATTTTTAAAATGATTAATTTACAATCATAATTTTTCAGGAAAAGTCATACTTTTATTCGGCGCCTTTCTAAAGGCTCTATGGATGTATTATTATTTTTTTAAATATTTGTGTACATAAAAACGTTATCAATAAGACCTTTAAGTGATTAGTGGACTGACAGAAAAATTCAATAACAATGCTGATAATGGACTGATCGTTGAAGTCATTTATCAAGAAAAAAATCATTCTCTGGTTCTCAAATGTGAAGATCTGCTGCTTTTCCCTGTTTTATAGAAGTGCAACTGGAACACCAATGGATTTTGGATATATAGATCATTCACTATAGATTTTCACACAAAAACAAATCACTGATACAGGTACTGAATTGGACATGACTTCAGATAAAACACACGACTCCTTAAATTGTGGAACCATCCCACTCCTGAGTTCCCCAGGATGACGTGGGAGGAGGGGCGCAGACAGAGCGAGGCTGCTCTAGCTGCTGAGTAAGAGGGTATGTGCCACCACGGCTCAGACCCTGAGTGACAGGTATTGACCCGCCCAGCCAAAAGACGTCTCTGTGGGAACGCTATTGATTATTGCCACAGCAATAAAGGTCCCGGAAGCTTGTGAGAATGTCACGACTCTGTGCTGCCTGTATAGCAGCCGCCGGTCCCAACACACAAAGACAGAAGCACTTTCACTCTGACACATCACCTAACCTGCAGCCACTCATTCTCTCATGCTAACTAAAGCCCCTCTAACTGATGGAGGAGAAATTGGTGGCACAGTGGCTGCCTGGAGGGATGATATGCACATTTGTGTGCACATGCATGAGTAATTCCCCAAAAAACAGATTTTATCGTCAGTGGCATCATGCAGATACATTTTCATTTTCAGATTATGCTTGAATTTTGAGATATTTGTCATTTAGATTTCTGCTGCCACTCCAGTACAATGGAGGTGAATGGAATTTCATTTGTGGTGCTCCCAGCAATGAAATAATAGTAAAAAAAAATAATAAAAGTCAGCAGCAACCATTCAGAATAATCCACAGAACATACATTTTTACAGTTTTCATTTCACTACTTTGTCACAGCAAAGACTCTGGATTGTCTGGAGAATTGTCTCTAAAACAACACACTGCTTTTGATCTTTCTAAATGTCAGTTTTCAGTGTTTTGAGTGCCACAAACATTCTATTCACCTCCATTGAATCACCCGATTCAACTGTTATCAGGCCATTAAATAGGTGTTATCGGAAGCTATGGCACCCAGTGGTGTAATGTGACGAAGTAATACTTTGTTACAGTACTTAATTATTTTTTGGGAGTATCTGTACTTTACTTTAGTTTTTATACTTCTGTCAACTTTCACTTTTACTACACTACATTCCCTAAATAAAGCCGTAGTCAAGTTTTGATTTCCGCTCAAGTCAAGGCAGGCTACGTGTCAGATCATGCTACATGCTACTTGCGACTATGAGAGAAGAGAAAAATGGATTTTGCTCTTGAAATCCTTTAAGTTGTGAAGACATCATTTTTCTTCAAGCCTAATGTAGCTTCCTTTTTTAAAGTGGTGTACATGTTAAGAGGAATAGACTTCATCAATCTCAAAATCCTGACTTTCTTGCTTTTTAATAAACAGCAGTTTATTTGAACTTTTGAACTTTTCAATTCTTACGTACATTTAATATCAGAAAATGACTTTTGATACTTAAGTACAGAAAATATCAGATACTTTAAGACTATTACTCAAATAATATTCTAATGGGTGACTTTAACTTCTACCAAAGTGATTTTCTGGTTAGGTATCTGTACTTTTACTCAAGTGTGGCTTTCAGGTACTTCATCCACCACTTTAAGCACCATACTCTTACCAAAAAGAAGTTTATTCAAGTGTGCTATTAGTATGCTTCTTTTAAATACTTTCACATTACTTTTTATGTATCAGAGATATACTTAACAGAGGTATACATAAGTATACTTGGCTCATACTGACAAGTATACAGAAAAGTCTAAGTATACTTGGCTCATACTGACAAGTATACAGAAAAGTCTAAGTACACTTGGCTCATACTGACAAGTATACAGAAAAGTCTAAGTATACTTGGCTTATACAGTAGGCCTACTTATACTTAATCTTTTGATCGCGATATAGTTAAGAAAAGTATAATTAAGTATTCTTGCCTTATAGGCCTACAGAAAGGTAGAGTGTAGCCTATTAAAGTGGGATGTGGGTCAGTAGGGGCCTACACCTACTACGTTGTAAAAGCGAAACTTAAAAGCAACACGTTCTAACATGTAAAACTGAGTGAAACGTTACATTTTGAACACAAACAAAAAGGCTTCTTTGGGTTTAGGCAACAAAACTACAACTTCTTTAGGCAATAAAACCACTTGGTTAAGTTTAGGGAAAAACCTCGTGTTTTGGCTTAAAATTACTACTTTTCAAAAGTGAATGTGAAACTTAACGCTTGTGAACACAAAGACAACTACACATGGATGGTTTCACATGGGATGCAAACCTTGGCCTCTTGGGTGAAAGCCCTGTGTTTGGGTGATCCAACCACTTAAGACAAGTACTCAAGTCTCAATAACTGCAATTTATCCACGTTTTCTTTTTTTTTTTTCCCAGTCTCTTTCCTGCAATCTGGTCAAAACAATAAAGATTTTCCCTTCCTTAATTCACACCCCCCCACACACACAAACGCCATCTCCACCCTTGACCTCGCAGTGAAAAGTTAGTGCACCCTAGGTTGAACTCTCCCAGATCAGCCTCCGCTGCAAACGCTGGGAAAGTGCCCCTGACATACGTGTATATATATGTGTGTGCGTGTGTTAGTGTGTGAGTGTGGCGACACTTGTGGTGTCATGAATAGGAGAGATTTGACCCTCAGACCCCACTGACCTGTCCACACAAACGACCCCTTCAACCCAACTCCGCTATTGTCAGCCGTGACTGCCTCCGTTTATTCAGAGAGCCCGCCAAAAGGCGTCAAAATTCATTATATACCACTTTGCTTATTATTTTCCACCCGCGTTTATGTCTTTATGACTCTTCGTGTTTCTTCACCGTTCTTTCCACCATCCTCATCCTCTTTCTTCTGCTCGCATCACTGCTCTTTTTAGCTTTTTTTCCACATCCTCTGTCCTGTCAACCTCAACTTCTGATCTTCAAGTTTCACTTGAGTGCTCAGCCTTACTCAATTCTTAGCTATAAATGTGACATTGGAAAACTTACAGTCAATGTCTCATATTTAAGTGTCACAACATGTTTTGGAAAAATGATCAATTTGTATCATTTTTCACTTGAAATGAGTATTAAATGAATGTATATGAATGTATTTGCATTTTCCACAAACTGCTCCAATACGTGGCCTGTTTTTCATTCTTAAAAAACTTTCTTCTTCTAACATAAGTCAGATTTCTTTGAAGATTTAACTGTGTGTATGTGCATACGTACATAGAGTATGATCGTGGTCTTTAATTTAGATTGTTTGTTTAGTGCTACTGTGTGTAATCTATCTGATTTAGATTATTGGTTCAGGTTATGTTAACAAACACACATGTCATTTTTGACAATGTTCTCGACACACTAAGAAGATGATTCAAACTTGCTGGATGTAACCTGTGATTTCTTTTGAAAATAGTCCAATTTAACATCTTGATTGTACCACATATAACTGTATTGTAAGATTATTTGTAAAAGTCCAATAAAAAGAAGAAGAGAGAAAGAAAACAGCACCAACAACAGCTGTCCAAGGGACCTCCAGGGGTCACTGAGGAGGTTCAAGGTGATCCACTGCAGCAAAACCTGAACTGAACACTTGAGTGCAGGAAATGCAAGTGCTTATACCAGTTATGACCTCATCAGGAGGAGACTATTAAATAAGAGGATCTGTTGACCCTTGGACTGACAAATACCAGTGGCTATTTATTGAAGTGAGTAATGAAAGCTATCTCCACAGTGCCGTTTCCATTAGTTTCTGGTTCCTTTGCTTTGTAACTGTTGGCCTTGTTCCTTCAGTACAAAAAAACATAAAGACAATACACCTGTTTGGATCCTCCACTTGTTTACCTCTTCTGAAACTGACCCTCTTCTCAATGTCAAATTATGAGTTGTATTTAAAATTTTGAAGGCTAAATATAAGTGGTCCAATGTTGTTGTTGCTGTTGTTAAGAACTGCCATGACTCTACTGATTCAGTGATCAGACGTCCTCCCAGCTCTGTTTGGAGTCTTCCTTATTTAAACGTGAATATTAGGTTGAACATCAGTCCCATTGATCGTTACAAATTCTTTGTTTCACTGATCAAGCCTCCAGTGGAGACTATTTAAGCCATAAAGCCCTCCTGCCCCTGTGGCATGCATCACACCAGCTTGTCTGTGCTTCAAACATCATGCAACTACCCAACCAGAGATTTAGATCCTGTTATCTTAAATTATTTCTGGTCCAATTTTCAATTTGGCTTTTATTCCCTAAAGTACTTGTACCTTTTCCAATCGTCATCTTTTTTTTTGGAGAAATTTCAAATTGCTTCACAAGTGTGTGTGTGTGAGGTAATTCAATGTGCTCCCATAGCAGCAGATATAAAAAAACAACAACAACCTTTGTTTGAGATCTCAGTGTGGCTTTTGACACACAGCAGGCCATATACAGTACTTGTGACCCAGTGGTGGAAGAAATACTTAAGAGGAAGTTGCAACACACACAGAGTGTGATGTAAAAAATACTTACAGAAGTATTATAACTTAAGGTTTAATGTATTCAACATATACATACATGAAATTTGACATCTGCATTGGAACAGAGGGAGCAACTTAGGGTTCAGTGTCTCACTCAAGGTCACTTCAACATGCAGGCAGTAGGAAACAGGGATGATCACTCTATAGAGCTACAGCCGCCCCATATTATCAGGAAAATGTACTTAAATCCTCAGATGTCATCATTATGCAGAATGCTCCCTTTCAGTGTGTTATATTATTACAATTTAGTAACTAATTTGAACATACTGTATGTACTGTTGTGTATTTCAACCTGCAACAATGCATCATATGTTATCTTTGTGTTGCAAAGATACTAGTGATTATTGTTGCCAAATAAAAAATGCAAAACCATCATGAAAATACTCACATAAATTTCGAGCAACTCCAGAAATGTACTTGAGAAAAATGCAATTAGTTACATCCCACCATAAACCAAAGAAAACCATTAGATCTGACCTCAGACAGACACTCAGCCTTAATACTGGACCTTCTATTGGATCAAATCCTCCCTCTGTTGGTGAATCTGTGAAACTGCAGCCAGAATAAAACAACCATTTACTGATGTATATTTCAGACTACAGTTTGATCTAATATCTCTCTTACAAATTATATTTCAAACAATAAATATACATGCCTAATAATGTATTACAATAATAATAATGTGAATAATAATGTGTATATAAGTATAAAAGCCTACACTGCAGTCTAAACACACTTCACCATTGTCACTTTACCTTTTTACCTTTATATACTTTACATACTGTTTTACAAACAATATTATACATATTTACTACTTCTCTATACATACTACACTCTTGTCTACACCTCTGTATATATATATTTTAGTACTTCTCATTATAACATTCCTGTTTACACCTTTGTGTACATACACTACTTCTTATCATGCATATACATACTACATCCTGTTTACATTCCAATCTGAAATACTGTCTTCAACAAAATTACAGATTTACATTTACATTACTATTTTACATTTACTTATGTTTATATTTAAACCCCCAACTGCACTACTTTATGCCTTAGATTATCATTTTGCTTTTACTTTTACTTGTGTGATTTCCCCTTTCTTATATACATATTTTATGAGCATAGTTGATGAGCCTGAGAGCAAAGATTTTCATTGCCAATGACTGCTTTGCTGGAGTTGAAAAGTGACAAATAAATAACATTGAACCTTAAACTTTGAACCTTAAAAAAATTTGCATAATGTATCTGTTGATTTACAGATTATACAAAAAATGTAACATACTGAAAAGAGCTGCGGTACTATTGTTGACACAAAGTAACAATGTTTTATCTCTTGAAATTGCTACTATAAATGCATTTTTTAAATATTTGACACATGTAGCTACATGTGATTTAGCTAAGCTGATGTACTGGATTGTTAAGATTTTTTTTATATATATAATACTTTCTTTATTTATTTCTTTTATGAACAAAGGTACAAACAGATACGTTTGAAAAATAAGACAAATAAGACAAAACAATTACACTGTTTAGCATTAGGATGTTTAGCATCCGCAGAGAATTTTGGCAAATTTTATAATCACACATAATCAGTTCTGCTGCTCATCCCACAAATGCATGATCCTTACAAGTTGGACATCATTGTGAAGGTAAATAAACAGGCTTTCTAACGATGTAAAATACAATGCCAATTAGCATTGTAACAACAGAGAAATAATCCACCAAACACAAGTTTTCAAACTTTTTTTCCCCAGTTTATTTGCTCCATTATACCCACTGCAGCTTTAAGTTTATTGTAGAAAGTTGGCTACATCCCTCCAGAACATTCTTATATATATATATATATATAATGAAAGAATAGATGGGAAATACACTCTTTATATCAAGTCCACAGAAATCACACTTGTAATCCAGCTTGAATCTGTCCAACACAAGTTTTAACGAGTAAATTCTATGTAATATCTTGAAAGACACTTCCTTAAAGGTCCCATATTGTAAAAAGTAAGATTTGCATGTCTTTTATCTCATAAAGCAGGTTTAGGTGCTATATAAATACTGTGAAAGTATCAAAACACTGAATCCACAGAGAAATACACACAGCCCATATTCAGAAATTGTGCGTTTGAAACAAGCCGTTAGGATTTCTGTCCATTTGTGATGTCACAAATATACAATATATATATATATAGATCATTACACGGTTTTAAACGTAAACATTCTAAATGTGTCCCAGTTTATTTCCTGTTGCAGTGTATGTAAATCAAATCAGCTGACAGGAAGTAAACATGGACCCAAACTGTTGTCTAGCAATGCAATTCTGTTGCAATTCTGTTGGGATTCCGTTGAAATGCACTAAAACGGAGCGTTTCAGACAGAGGGTAAATACAGGTATATTCAGGCAGACAATACGAGGAAAATAAAGGGTTTTTTGAACATTACAGCATGTAAACATGTTCTAGTAGAAACACAAAATACAAGTATGAACCTGAAAATGAGCACGATATGGGACCTTTAAAGTGGATCTGTTTATACCATGTTTATTTTTGTTTATAGCTTATATTGTTTATTGTACATTGGTAGAATTTAGATTTGTTAAAAATGTTTTATTCTCATTTTATTCTAACGTTTTTATCTATTCTTTTGTTATTATACTGCTTATTTGCACCAACAGAACCAAAGCAAATTCCTAGTGTATACCTCTTACACCTGGCAATAAACACGATTCTGATTCTGAAAGACACTTCCTTAAGTTTGTTAGTGATGCAGTATCTATATCACAATGCTTTATCCCACTGTATGTATCCTCTGGATGTTAACTGCTAAACGTCATAGTTTAGAGAGAACTACAATGTAGCCAAATCACGCCTTCTTCTTCTTCTTCTTCTTCTTCCTCATCTTTGGATACTTTTCTCTTCTGCCACTATACAGGACCCTAAGGCGGAAGTTGTAATGTAGCTAACTCTCTCCATTTGGATTTGTTCTTGGGAAAAAAACGAAGCCAGCTTGTACACTAAGTAAGAGGGGGTTGAACATTTTGGGAAAACCCTCTTCTCTTTTTTCTTCTTCTTCTTCTTGGACTGCTGACGCGTCCACCGGCTACGTACTGTAGCTGGAGCTCCTGTAAGCAGCAGCTTCACCTCCTCCTCCTTCACCTCCACCATGTTACTCCACTTTCTGGCTTTAGGGGCCTTTGTTTTCCAGGCTGAATGCTACTTTTCGGAGGAATTGTTTCCGGAGGAGTCGAAGATGCAGCCTCCTACGGTGGTGGTCGCTCTCATAGCCCGGAATACAGCTCACTCTCTGCCTTACTACCTCGGAGCTCTGGAGAGACTCAACTACCCCAAAGAACGCATCTCTGTGTGGTGGGTTGTTTCTCCTGCATGGATACTGTCTGTCTGTCTGTCAGGCTGTTTGTAGAGGGGCTCTCTCTCTTTTATCCGTCTATAGCAGCCGTTCAAAAGGTCAATGGCATTTAAATGAGTTGGTGAAAGCAGCAGCAGCAGCAGTACCCCTCCCTCTGTTCTCCCTGTGTGAGCCTTTCACAGCCAGGGATGATGCGTTCAGGGTCCTACTGTGACGCGTTCAGGGTCCTACTGTGGTGGGTTTGCATGCAAATTTTAGTTTCTGTACAGTTTGTTTGTAACTGATCTTATATAGCAATCATTTTCATAAAAAAAATACAGCTAATGATTAAAATCCCACAAACTAAACTGTCCTCTAAGGGCTGTTAGCAGTTAAGCTGTATTATATGCCTCTGTGGGGTGCTGAAGTTGGAGTTTAATGTGTCATAAAGTGACCCTGATCTCATTTAAAATCCATTCTGCTTGTTCATTTTAAAGTTTGATTTGACGAAGCTGGATGTGAGAAGGGAGATTGAACTGTTGCTGGGTTTGCCTAACAGTGCAAAAATAGAGCTGTGATGATGCAGGAACATTAAATGTTAGTGGTGTAAGTCTTTATGTGTCATAAAGTGACCCTGATCTCATTTAAAATCCATTCTGCTTGTTCATTTCAAGTTTGATTTTGACAAACCTCGATGTAAGAAGGAAGATTTAACTGTTGCTGGGTTGCCTAACAGTGCAAAATAGAGCTGTGATGATCATATAAATATATATAAATCACCATGCCAGTGGCGGATTAAAGGTGGTCGAGGGCCCCTATAGGCTACTCTCTGTATGGGGCCCCCCTTCTCATCATGCCATGTGTAAAAAGTGTGCTAGGAATATTCCACTGCCCCACAGGTACACACTCGGAGAGCATACACGCACACACACACACACACACACACACACACACACACACACACACACACAGCCGTTACACTAAGCCTTAAAATATTTAGCAATTAAAGGGATTTTCTTTAGTAGATCTAGATCACGGTGTTTTTTATGCTCCGCGTTGACGTTATTCTGTCCAGTAGCAGTGAAAAAAATCAGCTGCTTAATTTTTTTCAAAAAAATCAAGGTTGTTCTTTTTTTCTCTGATGTACATTTAAATAATTAAAAATAATCTGGCATGGCATAAACATGGGGGCCCTATAGGCTACAGTCTATAGGCTACAGCCTATGCATTAATCCACCCCAGCACGATACAATATTATATCAACTATATTCTTTGGACAATGATACGATATTTGCTGATATCACAAAGTCTACCACGGTACGATTTTGATTCAATTCAGGGGCCTGCCATCGATATGAGATGATATAATATGCCCATTTAACACAATTCGTTACATTTACTGTATGTCAACTCACAAAAGCAGCTAAAACCTGATTTGACAATTAAATGAAAAACAATCTATTCTTTTTAACAAAAAGAATAAACATAAAGTGGGAATTTCAAAATAAAGGCGTATCTTAAACATGACGATATCTATATTTTCACTTTGCATCGATGATATTGGATTATTCATTATTAAATCGATATATCAATCCAGATCAATGTATCATTACACCCTTATTACATTTGTTGTGTAATAGTATTGTATGGAAAAAATCCTCTGTCACAGTATGAGTCATTTTATATCACAATATCAATATCATGATGAAGTACATGTTCTAATAAAACAACTGAGAAGTTGTTAATGGATGAAATAACTAGACAAGAATGTCTGTTCTCAGCTAATCCAGCAAATTACATAACTGACCAATAAAAATACTAAAAGTCATATAAGAAAAATAAAAAAAATTGCAGTTAGAGCAGCAACAATTATTCGATTAGTTGTCAATTATTAAATTAATCACCAACTTTTTTGATAATCAATTAATTGGTGTGAGTCATTTTTAAGTAAAAAAAGTTTTAGAAAATCTGATTGCAGCTTCTAAAATGTGAATATTTTCTGGTTTCTTTACTCCTCTATGACGGTAAACTGAATATATTTGAGTTGTGGACAAAACAAGACATTTGAGGATGTCATCTTGGGCTTTGGGAAACACTGATCAACATTTTTCACCATTTTCTGACATTTTATAGATCAAACAACTAATCGATTAATTGAGAAAATACTCGACAGATTAATCGTAGTTGCAGCCCTAATTGTAATAGTCACATTTAGGCCCAAAGTGGTCTACTATACCAGATGCTGTGATGACCATTTTCTCTTTTAAACAAAGCTTTCTCAGAAAGTGTTGAATTTGTCTGAGGGAAAAGAGATCCAATGCACATTTGATAGGAATATCATATGCATAACTGTCGGCTGTTCCACTTGAATGTTTAAGCAGAATGTGCTTAAACATGTACAAGAAAAAGAAAAATGCTCCTCAACCACAGAGATGAGACTGTAATTATGGTATGGTATGGTATGGTATTATGGTCATTATTTTGTATGTGTTAAGACAAAATTATTGTTTTTCATACACTTGTCAATTTTGAGGTTTTGAGCTATTTTGCTTCTATAACGTGTCTTCTTTCAGACAAGTGGAAAGAAAACATCCAAAACACACATTTAGGGGTTTATTTTGTCTATTTGTGTGTGTAGATTTCTCCTAAAATCACCAAAATTTAGCATTAGATAGTGCCTCATTTGCATTTTTAAACATAATATTTCCGAAAATTTTATATAAGTAATCAACTGGGGAAGTTTCATGGTGATATCTATTCGTTGAAATGTTTACCCTATTCACCTGGGGTGTCTCCACTTAAAGATGTGTTGGAATGAATTATTCCTCCATTAAAGCAGCATTTCTTTCTCTGTGCTCCTCAGGGCAGCCACGGATCACAACACAGATAACACCACAGCCATACTGAAAGAGTGGCTTACTGTCATGCAGAAATTCTACCATTATGTTGAGTGGAGACCAATGGACCAGCCCACGTAAGTCCAAATAATATGAATGTATTGAATTTATATTAACAGCAGCAGGGGATCTGGGTAAGCGAACATCATGTGTAGATCTAAGCAAATCTTAACCCAGAACACGTGAAAGTTTACCATATAGCCTCTAAAGCCTGTAGTGCACCTCCACTGTGTTGCCTCAAGACGACGCTCATTTGCACTTTGCATAATGAGGAATGATGAAGCACGCCTCTGCTTGTCCATACGTCTTATCTGCGTGGACATCTGTCTGAGCTGAAGAGGCCATCAGTGGAATTTATTTGTGCTTGTCAATGATACTGTCTGATCTGCTTCCGGTCACTGAACTCTATAAACTGTCAGCTTAGCTGTATTTAACGCCACTAATTTCTTTAACGCATTAACGCAGCTTGCGATTTTTAGGTTGTAGCAGGCTCAGTTTTAACGGTAGGGTGAAGATAGTGGTATCATATGAAACTAGAAAACCTAACTCTAATCCATTGGTACCACGTCATACTAGCTTGTTGTGAAGGAGGCTAAATAATGCTCCAAACTTCTGATACATTTTGGCGAGGAAAAACTGGCATGGCCATTTTCAAAGGGGTCCCTTGACCTCTGACCTCAAGATATGTGAATGAAAATGGGTTCTATGGGTACCCACGAGTCTCCCCTTTACAGATATGCCCCTTTTATGATAATTAAATACAGTTTGGGGCAAGTTATAGTTAAGTCAGCACACTGACACACTGACAGCTGTTGTTGCCTGTTGGGCTGCAGTTTGCCTTGTTATGATTTGAGCATATTTTTTATGCTAAACGCAGTAACTACGGACAATCATGCGATTAATCGCGATCTAGTATAGACATATACAGTGTTAACTACATATAGAAACCAGCCTCATTCAATTAGTTGTAAATTATGAGATATTAGATAAGATAAGATAATCCTTTATTAGACCCACAGCAGGGAAATTTGCAGGATTACAACAGCAAAGGGGTACAGGGCAAACAACAAGAGGCATCTTTAAAAAAACAAAACAAGATCTAATAAATACGTAAGTACACAATAAAGATAGAGTCAGTAAGTGTACAGTAAAAAACAATATATCAAAAAAGAGACTGAATGAGTGGTTTGTCAATATTGCACATGTAAATATGAAATGTTGATATTGCACAGAATATTGAATATTGATATTGCACAGTGGTATACGTACATGAGGTATGAGATGATACAGATATGAGAAAATGGCAAATCAGTGCAACCATCTACTATAATGTCCTTATTATTTGTCTCTGTCTCAGGTCCTATGCAGGAGAGCTGGGTCCTAAGCATTGGCCCAACAGCAGATATGAGTATGTGATGAAGCTGAAGCAGGCAGCGCTCAACTTCGCCAGGAAACGCTGGGCCGATTACATCCTGGTACATAATAAGATAATCTTTACTGTGACAGCGTAAGATTCATGTTGGCTTTTTCCCCCTGATTTATCCGATGAGATTTTGTTCCCTCTCTGCTGCCGTTTTTTGCATCCAAGAAAAACTTTTGGCAACGATCGTTCCAGAGACGCAACACTCTCAATCTGCTTTTTTTCCTCTTTCCTCCTCTGTGTCTCCGTTTCAGTACGCCGACACAGACAATATCCTCACCAACCCAGAGACCCTCAACCTGATGATAGCGGAGAACAAGT
>CAKAOI010048199.1:33910-49942 GCA_916701655.1 Sebastiscus albofasciatus
ATATATATATATATATATATATATATATATATATTTGCATAAAGCAGCATATTTGCCCAGTCCCATGTTGATAAGAGTATTGAATACATGACAAATCTCCCTTTAAGGTGCATTTTGAAAAGATAAAAAATGTGATTAATCGCGATTAACTATGGACAATCATGCAATTAATCGCAATCTAGTATAGACATATACAGTGTTAACTACATATAGAAATCAGCCTAATTCAATTAGTTGTAAATTATGAGATATTAGATAAGATAAGATAATCCTTTATTAGACCCACAGCAGGGAAAATTGCAGGATTGCAGCAGCAAAGGGGTACAGGGCAAACAACAAGAGGCATCTTTAAAAAAACAAAACAAGATCTAATAACTAAGCAAGTAAACAATAAAGATATAGTCAGTAAGTATACAGTAAAAAACAAGATATAAAAAAAGAGACAATGTATGAAATGTTGATATTGCACAGAATATTGACTATTGATATTGCACAGTGGTATATGTACATGAGGTATGAGATGATGTAGATATGAGAAAATGGCAAATCAGTGCAACAATCTACTATAATGTCCTTATTATTTGTCTCTGTCTCAGGTCCTATGCAGGAGAGCTGGGTCCTAAGCATTGGCCCAACAGCAGATATGAGTATGTGATGAAGCTGAAGCAGGCAGCGCTCAACTTCGCCAGGAAACGCTGGGCCGATTACATCCTGGTACATAATAAGATAATCTTTATTGTGACAGCGTAAGATTCATGTTGGCTTTTTCCCCCTGATTTATCCGATGAGATTTTGTTCCCTCTCTGCTGCCGGTTTTTGCATCCAAGAAAAACTTTTGGCAACGATCGTTCCAGAGACGCAACACTCTCAATCTGCTTTTCTCCTCTTTCCTCCTCTGTGTCTCCGTTTCAGTACGCCGACACAGACAATATCCTCACCAACCCAGAGACCCTCAACCTGATGATAGCGGAGAACAAGTCGGCCATCTCTCCCATGCTGGACTCTCAGGGAGCGTACTCCAACTACTGGTGTGGTATCACTCCACAGGTGAGTGTGAGCTTGATAGTGGAAGGGGACACATGAGGCAGCATGCAGAAATTACTAAAAAATAACTTCTTTATATCAATATTCCTCCAACACATGGATAGATATTAAAGTAACCATCCTTTTTTTGTTGTCCTGACTCTCTTACCGTACATCCTAATCCATCTCTGTCTCAGGGATACTATCGTCGAACAGCGGAGTATTTCCCCACCCGTAATCGCCACAGACTGGGCTGCTTCCCCGTGCCCATGATCCACTCCACCGTGCTGCTGGATTTAAGAAAGGAAGGCATGAAGAAACTGGCCTTCTACCCTCCTCACGACGACTACTCGTGGCCCTACGACGACATCATCGTGTTCGCCTTCTCCTGCCGGGCTGCAGGTTTGTTAGCGCATCTTGTTTGTGGTTATGTTTTTTTTTTAAATCACATCCACAATTGTGTCTTTTAGAGGGAAAACCCTATGATGTTACACTACGTCCATTTATGGATTCATTCATCTTTGATGCTGCTCAGAGGTCCAGATGTACCTGTGTAACAAGGAGCGCTACGGCTACCTGAACATCCCGGCCAAGCCTCACCACACCTTGGAAGACGATCGCCTCAACTTTGTTCATGTCCAGCTTGAGTCAATGAGTAAGAAGAGATTATATTCACTAATAATATTAATAAAGACAAATTCTGACAGAGAATAAAAAAAAAAACGAGGGATACACAAACTGAAAAAAATAGATGAAAAGCAAAAAACAGCATTTGCCACAGCATTCTGGCTGTATATCAACCATGTCTGTGCAAGTTCATCGCGTTGTGTTGGTTCAGCTTTGTTTTATTGTTTATGTCCGTCTCTTCTAACGTGCGTTACCTCTTTGTCAAACAGTCGATGGTCCTCCAATGCACCCCTCACGATTCGTCCACATGTTTCCCAAACAGAGAGATCTCATGGGCTTTGATGAGGTGAGAGACACCCCATTCTTTTTCTGGTAGAAGTAGCTTTAGGGATGCCATCATTTCTGATATATTAATATACTGCTTACATTGTATACTGTGTATACACATTAGATTGTGTTTCAACTAGCATGGTAGTCCCAGCATCTGTGAAAAGACATTGTAACTTCTCAACTTTTAAGTCTGAAATGAGTGTAAGTGGGGTAAATTCTTACATATTTACTCTGATTCCTGGATGGTATTAATCAAAATCCTGGCTTTGTCTTGCCTGTCTTGACATCTGCTTTTACTTCCATTTTCAAACTCACACAATGGACAATGCATTCAAAGTAAAACTGAAGCATTATTACTGAATTTTCTTTTAAAAGAATTTAGTTTAAGCAGACTTGTTAACAGAAGTCAAAGATGGGAGTTAATAATATACATTTCAGTTACGTCATGCAGTTATAACAGAGTTAAATAACCATTCGTCCTCCTCTCCTCAGATATATCTGATTAATCTGCGACGGCGTGTGGACCGCAGAGACCGGATGTTGTTCTCCCTGAATGAGCTGGAGATTGACGTCAAGGTGGTGGACGCTGTGGATGGAAAGTGAGTACACTCTCAGGGAAAGACTGAATATACTGTAGCGAGATCACTCAACTGGCTCAGATAGAGAGTTTGTTTTGAGAGTATCTGCGAGAAAAGAGAGAAAAATCAATACCAAAATAGAAGATACTGACAGGAGATGTACATTGGAGTATGGTTGGTGTGAAAGAAAGAAAATGTACTGATACATCAGCTCGTGGTTTGGTTTAATTCACAATGGTAGTGGATTCCCAGATAGTATCCTGATATTTAATGCAAATTCTGAATGAAAAATATCAACAACATTTCGAAGGTAGCATTGAAAGAAAATGTGCATTGAGGTTGTCTGTGAGAATATAATAATACAACACCTGTGTGTGTTTGCAGTGCTCTGAACAGCAGTGACATTAAGATCCTGGGTGTTGACCTGCTGCCAGGCTACTATGACCCGTTCTCTGGACGCACCCTGACCAAAGGAGAGGTGGGCTGCTTCCTCAGCCACTACTTCATCTGGAAGGAGGTGAGAACACACAAACATATTATACATGAAAGCCTTTATTGGTATGACTGGCAGTGGTTTGCAGAGAACAACACCGGTAATATATTGAAGAAGATGAATGATGGCCATCTGTTTATCAAATACAAAACCTTCCAAATGTTTTTATTCACTGCAATTGATAACATTTTTAAGTATAAATCAATTAGAAATAAATTAAAAAAACTAAATTTCAAAGACTCAAATTCAAAGAACCAAACTCAAATTGTGCCATATAGGTAACCTATTTGCTATTTAACTAATAACTACTTTAATTTTTGTCGTTTTTTCTTTGCGATTTTAAAGAAAGATGTTTTTACCAACTTGGAAATGGACCAGAAATGGAACACAAGCTTATTAAGTATTAACCTGACCCACCAGATGGTTTGTTACACAGAACCAGCTGACAAGCCGTCATTGCAAACTGTTTGGAAGAGGGCAGGCATCATCTGTCAATCAAACTCTTGCCGAAGGCAGTCAGGAGAAGAGTGAAAACATATTTAGTTTTACCATGGAGGAAAGCCTTCAGTGCCATTCTTTGCTCTTCTTTAATAAGTTGTTTAGAACTTAAGTAAACTAAATGATACTCAGTTCATATTTGAACCCTTTTTGTGTCTCACCCCTCTATCTCTATCATCTTTTTTTACTCCATTAATTACATTTTTAATGACAAAATCTTGAAAGTTTTTTCCCTCCGTTTTCCTTAACCATCTCTTTGTTCATTCTGAAACACACGTTTTTACTCTCTACTCTTCTCCACAGATGGTGGACTTGCAGATGGACAAGGCGCTGGTGTTTGAAGACGACGTTCGTTTCCAAGCCAACTTCAAACGACGATCACTCAAACTGATGGAGGAGGTGGAGCAGGTGGAGCTGGACTGGGACATCATGTAAGATAAACACTTGTTAACGCTCTGTCCACACAGGGAACGTCAGCTGCGTGTGGCGGCTGCAGAACCTGTTGTTATTTATTTTGGCGTCTATGTTAATAGGTTAGAGCCACCACGCTGCTCTGTGTGAACAGGACAGTGTTGTAGAAAATGCAGTGACTTGCACGGCTCCATGCATGAACAAAGTACCAGCTTTTAATTGTGGATCATTACTATTATTTACAATTTTTTTCTGTCTGAAATAAATATAATTTAATGAAATGAAATGGCCATTATGAAAGGCAAACTCAATGTAGAAAGAAAGTGCTGGCAGCAGCAGCAGGAACGCTGCCAGTGTGGATGCCACATGCATGAAACACGCAGCCGTTCAGCGAGGCAACCGCCACACGCTGCTGACGTTTCCTGTGTGGACAGAACGTAGTGAGGTTAAGTCAATACAGTTTTCTGAAAAGTATGTTGTGTGTGTGTGTGTAGAGGAATGGGGTCAGAAGTCAGAGGAACAATTTACGTCCAGAAATGCACGTCACACACTGTGTGTGTCAGTGTTTCTGTGATTAAGGCCTCTGCCGGACATAGAAACAAACGTTTTTAATGAAATCATACTGACATGATTAGACAAAACAGATGAAAGCATTTTAAAAGCATCTATCAGCAGAAGGATGGGAAATGTACCAGCATTTTTGTTGTGTTTATTTTGGTAACCATGACTTTCTGAAAATGGTTACACATGCGGAACAAATGCTGCAAAAAAAGATGATGCTTCAAAAGTGATTTCCAGCACATGTGGCAAAAAAGAACAGCAGCATTGCAGCAGATTTTCAGGATGTTTTAGAGATTGCTTTATTTGTTCTTCACCACGTTATTTTTATCCTTTTTTTTTTTTTTCAACGTTGCTACAGATACTTTGGCAGGAAGCAGATCAATCCCGGAAAGGAGGAAGCGGTGGAGAACGTTCACAACTTGGTAATGGTCGACTACTCGTATTGGACTCTGTCCTACGCCATCTCCCTGCAGGGAGCCCAAAAACTGCTCAACGCTGAGCCACTGTCCAAGATGCTTCCTGTCGATGAATTCCTTCCCATCATGTATGACAAACATCCCAAGTACGTATGACGACAGCGCTGAATCCACTTTTCTTGTTTTAATTTTGATGAACATTTTGGTGAAATTATATAGTTTGTTTCGTGTCAATCATTTTCACATTCAAGTCACAGAGACGTGTTTTTCAGCACTCTACAACCTCCCTCTGCTGCCAGGCCTATAAATCTAAACCTGACCTCATGATTGCTACAAACACTCCTCACAATAGATGCCTAAACTTGCATACACACTATATTTAGCCTAGTTTCTTTCGTGGAGTGAGTAGACTAAATAACTATAGTGAAGTCTGTGGTTTCTTTGGAGAAAAAAAAAAAGGTCAGCTTTGGCCATAATCTCTGTTCTTGTCAGTTTAATGTGCAGCGCTTGTCGAGCTGAATTAGAACGCCACATTTCAAAGTAGGTCTTAAATCTTTTTTCTCTTTATAGTGTGCAGGTTTCATGTCTTTCTGGGAATGATTGCCTAGATTTTGGGCAACGTGGACTGCCACTTTTTTTAGGCACAGTGTGGTTGCCAGATTTACTTTAACAGGCAGAGGGGGAGTCCAGATGTGTTTGTGACAAACTTGTGCTGAGCTTTGTAAAAATAACATTTCCTTCAACGTATTTAGCCACACTATCGGCAGCTTGAGGGTTATAAATGTGGCCTGGTCTGACCTGTAGTCTGGAGTTAAATATCTCAGCAACTATTGGATGGATTGACATGGAATTTAGTACAGACAGTCGTGCCCAGAAGATGAATCCCAAATACTTTTGTGACCTCTGACAATTCCACATTTTTGGTTTTCAGTAAAATGTCTCGCCAACTATTGGATGGATTGCCATGAACTTTGGTACCAACATTAATGTTCCCCTCAGGATGAATTTTAATAAGTTTGGCGATCCCTTAACTTTTCAATAAGCTCCATCCTGTTTGTCCAGTACTTGCCACCGTACCATCCCATATTTACAAAACTAATGACATTCCCATCAGCCTCCGGTTTAGTGCTACTTAGTAGATGTTTCATACTCAACGTATTCTCATACAACGGTTCGTATGAGATCTTACGAAAAGTTATTCCTCCTTTTCGTTTGTTTTCCTACGAATGTCCAGCAACACTTGTTGATTTCCACTCGTTACATGCATACAGTCTTTTTTTTTAAAAAAAACTTCCATCTTCACAGGAAACACCTTCCTTAGGTTTAGGCAACAAAACTACTTGATTAGGTTTAAGCGACAAAACTACTTGATTAGGTTTAGGAAAAGATTGTGGTTTGGCTAAAAATAACTTTGGAAGTGCCGTAACTTAAGCTCCTAAATTACTTGTCAAATAAATCAATGTTGACTTCTGGTTTCACAAGGGGACATGAACGCTAGTCTCCTGGGTAAAAGTCTAGTATTTTTTGACCAGCCAATCCAACCCGACCTCCTCCCTACATGGCGTTCTACGCTATTTATAGTTACTGGTTCACGATTATTTGAATTATGCACGAAATTGCTTTTGTGGGATATGTACAAATTCCAGTGCATTAGCTTTTCGTAGGTATAGCTACAACCTGTGTATGAGAACAGCCTCACATGCTAACATGGTAAACTAAGACAGTGAACATGGTAAACACCATACCTGCTAAACATTAGCATGTTAGCATTGTCATCATGAAATGGTAGCATGCCAACATAAGCATTTTTCTTGGCTTCATAGGTGGTCCAACCAAGGTTGTCTCAAAACAGCAACAACATTAAGGTCCTCCCACCGGTCCAAAAATGTCCACTAACTCCTCCTCTGTCCCATAACCCGTTTAAAGGGGACCTATTATGTTTATTTTCAGTTGCATACTTGTATTTTGGGGTTTCTACTAGAACATGTTTACATGCTTTGATGTTCAAAAAAACGTTTTTTTTTCTCATACCGGCTGTGCTGCAGCGACCTCTTTTCACCCTCTGTCTGAAACGCTCTGTCTGGGCTCCGCTCTAAAGCCATAGACACACCAACCCAACATCAGACAACTAGTAGCGATGAAGGCCACCTGTTGCGTCGCCTCACTTTGCCTTTGTTTTGGCCGACAAGTTGCACTCCAACACACAGCAAAGACTAAAACCGACAGTCAACTACCACGTATGTTCAGCACCTGCGTGAGATGAAATAACTCTCCCTACCAGCAGGTCGCGGTACTCTGTATTCGTCATTCAAAAAAGGGAAACATAACGTAACATGAAGACATCGTCACATACATTAATTGTCATCTTTGAAACACTTTTCTAATATATATGCAGTACTTCACTTAAAGTTTTTTATCAATTCATTTGCTGCATCTCTATGCAATCCAGACCCTTATTCTAACCCCAATCTTCCTGACATTAGCCCTAACCAAACGACTTTTCTCATCATCCCTCAGTTATGATCTAGCAGAGTTACTGAGACACATATGTGGCAAGAGAGATGAAATGCACCTTAGGCTGAAGGGGCCTGCAAACCAGAAGGCTTGGCAGTGTCTGTGTGCTCTATCATGTGTGGAAAACTGGCTTATAGCCAACCCACTTTCTCTATTCTCTCTCTCTCTCTCTCTCTCTCTCTCTCTCTCTCTCTCTCTCACCTCTGTGATTCTAATTTGATATGCTTGACTGGTCCGCTAAGAATGCACAACAACCGCATGCCACACATCGGTCCTGCTGTCGCCCCTTCATGCTAAGAGTAACTGAACTGTCTTGGAAAATCAGCCTCTGTCTCCCATCTCTTGTCAAAATCAGTGTATTCCAAATAAATCACAAAATATTACTGAGTTGTAGGGGAGTAAAAATCTGTGATACAGTTTCAAATGCAATCAGATCTATATAATCCCTATCACTGTTCTCTCTCTCTCTCTTGCAGTGAGGACTACAAGTCCCATTTCCCCAACAGAAATTTACAAGCCTTCAGTACACGCCCCCTCCTGGTCCAGCCGTGCCACTACGCCGGCGATCCCCAGTGGGTGAGCGACACGGAGACGTCGACTCTGTGGGACGACGATGCCGTGCGCACCGATTGGAGGGGTTCCCACAAGACCCTGAAAGGGGCCGCGCCGCCGGCCGACGTGCTGTCAGCTGCCCACAGGGATGAACTTTAGTGCGGAGCAGACGTAGCTGTGGAGGGTCAAAAGGCCACAGGGTCAGAGGGGCAGATGCTGAGAAGAGAAAGTGTTCCCAGACTTTATTTCGGTCCACTCTGTGTCACACCACCGACATGCTCAGTGTCATTTAAACTGGACTTTTCAAAGCATGTCAGAAAGTGTGCGGCACAAGAGGAAAACAAATATAAGGGAGAATGTTAATTGTAAAGACGTGTAAGACAAGGGGTGTTTTAATACTTGTACAGATGTCAATCCACCCTTTAAATTCCCTTTTTTTTTATTCAGACATTTTTAATATTCTGAGAGTTTACACAGTTTGTATGGCTGATGTTTTTGTTCGAATGTATGCGTCTGATGGTTCGCGTGCTTGTGATGATTGCATGTTTCGTAATGCCAATTACACAGCTTTTAAAAGGACACAGGAGAGGCGGCTTTACAAGAACTTTTATTTGTTAATCTGTCGAGCGCTGACTGAAGCTCCAGTAGCTGCACTTTTCATAACTCCTGGCAAGTCTGGACAAAAGTCTCATGTTGTTATTGCTTTAATTTCTCTTTTTTTTTCTTTGTTGGTATATCTGTCTGTCTATTCATTTCTCCATTTTTTTTGTCTTCCATCGGGACTGTTAAAAGATACATTTGTATTTAACACAAAGCCAGACTGACCCTAATTCATATTTACAATTTGCAGTTTTAAAGCTGATGTACCTCATGGTTTCTAGGGACTCTGTTTCAGCGGCACCAGGTTATAATCAGGAAGTATTTTCTTAGTGAAAATTGTCTTAGACACATTGAATGTTTGCGTTTGAACAATCTAAGCTTCTTTACCTCGACTCATTAGACTACCTTCTCCTCTGTGGCTGTAATGTTTTTCACATTTAGCCACAAAAATTGGATTTCAAGATCACAGTTTGTATAATAATATTTATTTAGCACTCCCAATTCTACCACCACAAGGTCATCTTTTCCACTTTTTAATTGTATGTCTTGATGGAAGTATCAAACTGTATTTATATAGACTGAGAAATGATATAATGTGATCTATTATTCTCGAGCTAAAACCACAAAATATTGATTTGGAGTATAAGATGAGTCTGACATTACTCTGAAGCAGTGGTTACCAACCTTTTTTCACATCAAGAACCCCTAAACTGAAAAAAATTAGACCCCCATTTGATACAATTTTGTCCCAGGGTCCCTCATCTGATAGGATTTTTGCTTTTAGATGTGTTATTACAGAAAGTGTATGAAACCCGATGACCAAATAGTCTTACATTCTGTCATTATGTCATTACTTATAGATGGAATTGTGGTGAAAATAAATGATTCCCCTTTTTGCTGGAGGTCCCCCCGGAAAACCACTGCTCTAAAATATCTTTAAAAGCAGTTAACATGATCAATACCTCAAAATGTTTCATATAATTTTAAGTAAATCAATAATAATCAGGAACAGAATGCCTATATGTGGTTGCAGGCTATTGGAGTTGACCGTATATTCTCTCAGTACTGACATTGCACAATTATTTGTCAGTGGACACATTTCATTTCAACATCCTTTTAAATAGAGAATTCATTTTGGGAAATATTTGCATAAAATCAGTGCAGCATGTTGATATGTTAACCAAATGTGTTGGCAGTGTAAGTTTAACTTTGATCCTGTTTTTTGCAGAGCGCTGCTACTTTTTGAGGAGAACCAGCTGCTTTTTCGGTGCAATACATCTAATGTTAAAAAATGAAACAATCTGTAAAAGCCATATTAAAACACAGCCTTTAATAGCCTTTCTGTAGCTTCACTGGGATCCTTAAATCTTGGAATATTTTGACATTTGATCATGGATTTAGATTATGATTGTCAAGTTACAACTTGTATTATATCCGTCTGCCTTCATAAGCATTGGTCTGATTTCATGTATTCCTCTCCTATCCGTCATCATGAGCGTTGCTTTTCCTTTATGTCTTAATTTATTTGTCGAGTCTCTCTTGATGATGATGTAAAGCAAACAATCAAAGTGCAATGTTTTTTTTCTGACAAAAGCCTGTCTGTGTGTCTTTGAGCAATACATTTGTATTCGGATGTTGTAAAACAAGATGTTAGGATAACTGTTTCCGTTGTCTAATTGTGATTATGCATTTTTTTTTATTAATAAACCAAACTTTCATGTGGACGGAGAAGTATCCAAGTATGTGGTAATTTGTAAAGTACTACCAGATGTTGCACTGACAAAACTCCACCACAAGAGGGTTCAGTTTTTCAATTTGTTGACTGGAAAAAATGACCCAAATGGAAACAAAACAAGGGGTGACTACTGTGTTTCATTCATAAACGTTCATAATAGTGACAATCTGTATTACTCTTATTTCACTTTAATGTAACATCTAACATTGTCTCAATTTCTGTCAATTCATTTCAAAATAGTCAAGTTGTCCAGGAGCCTGTCTGTTCAGTTACCAGTGCCAAGGTATAATAAATCAAACCACACTGTGTGTATTCTCCTCTTTTGCTGTAGGAAGTCACTAGTGTGCAGAGGCAAAGGTATTCACAGATGATAGCATAAGAACAATCTTCTTAGGCACCAATAATACTTAACTTGACATAAACTTTAAAGTAATTTGAAAGAGTTTGTTTATCTATTTATTTCTACACACACACACACACACACACACACACACACACACATACACTTGGCACAGACACAAGGCCGTATGTAAGCGTACATATCTACTCCTATGCATTCCACAGCTGTCTGCAAATTCAGTAATCTTATCAAAATTAGACTCTAAGAAATGAATCCATGCATTTATAAAAAGCAGACTATACTATTGTACTGGTCTATTCACCGGCCTCCCAAAATCAGCAGTGCAGTGACTACAATCACTTCAAAATGCAGCTGTACGTGTTCTTATTAGAAGTAAAACGTATGAGCACATTGCACCTATTCTTACCTTATTCAAAATTCTGCTATACTTATATACAAAGCTCTAAATGGTTTTGCACCTCAGTGTGTATACACAGTATATACATTATGCATGTATATCTGTATTTATGCCCCAAGCAGATGGAACGCCCTGCCTGAGGACCTGAGAGAGAGAGGCCACCCATACTGAACACTTTTAAAAGCAGGTTAAAAACATTCCTCTTCAAAACAGTCTAGGGCTAACTTCTTAGTGTGTGTGTGTGTGTGTGTGTGTGTGTGTGTGTGCGTGAACATGTGTGTTTCTTGAATATTTTCGCATTTGTATATTGCGATTTTTGTTATATTATTATGTAATTTTTTTATGTAAAGCACTTTGCGTTGCATGTTATTATGCATGAAATGTGCTATATAAACACAGTTGACTTGACTTAAACCTGCAATAGGCAGAATGTTTTTGGCATCATTGGGCAAAAATTCCATAATAACCTTTCAGCATGTTGTAATTCAAGTGTTCTGAGAGAAAACTAGACTTTTGCTCCTCATCATTGCTCTGTTTTCAGGCTTTAAAAAATCTTATCACGGGTCATTTCAGAGAGAGCGTTCCTATTGGCTGTTCATTCATGTGGGCGGTGCTTGGTAATTCCTCAACTGATCTCAACATGGCGGCTGAGTCACAAACTTTCTCATTTTACAGCTAAACAGTGCACTACAAGATGTTTCTGAAAACGTTTGAGGTGATTAATAAGCATTACACTAACAGTAGTAACATAATATTGATTCATATTTGATCAGCGCTGCCTAGTTTGACCGTTTGATCGGAGTTTGCGAGTGATTGACAGCTGCTCAGAGATGGCAGGCAATTCTACCCACTGCAGCTTTAAAGTAGACTATCTGGTTTACGTGGCCTTATTTCCCTCTGGAACACCATGTCCTAGATCAGAATGAATGAACTGTCTATACATCCATCCATCCATTCATTATCTTCCGGTTATCCGGGGTCGGGTCGCAGGGGCAGCAGACGCTAAAGATAAGTCACAACATACAACAAATAGGCCTGCTGTTTGCATAAGAAAAGCACACAACCCTTGTAGGTGTGTGTGTACATGCCATGCTGCACTTAGTCACTAGTTCAGAAACTTGGTTATTCAACTACACGACAGGGTTTTGGAGAAGACAACAAGGTTCAAAGGTCTGTGTAGAGCAGTGCAGCGGCGCAGACACTCGTAGATAAAGTAGAGGGACTGGCTACAGCTCTTAGATTAACTCCTCTCCTGCTCCCGGCTGTATGAACTGGAGAGAACCTCCTCTCACAGGAGGGAACCTGAACTCAGCGCCTTATTGGCTGCAAGCTTGGAGGTCAACTCGGCAGGCGGAGCATTGCATGTGGCTCAGTGCTGCAGAGCATATATGGTTTCATAATGTTGAGTTGTGTATAGGCAGGGTTGTTTCAGGTTTGAAAATCTCTTCACACCGTTTATTCCCCCACACTGCAAGATTACCACGACTATGCTTCCAATGCCTCACACACAAACTCTTCATTCATCACGTCCTATGCAGATCTGATGTTTCACTTCTGCTTGGTTTGCTCTCTAGACTGTGAGAACTCTCACCAACAGCTGCTACCCCAACACACACAACAACCACACAGTTTATGTAACTGAATCTAAATAGAACAAATGGACTGCTTGTAATTCTCCTTTGGCGATGTTTTTGTGCTGAACATTCTCATAAAGGATTTGCATTCTCGTCTCACGTAATCAGCAGTTACCTGGATATAACTCCAGATCTATGAGTACGTGCACAGCCCTCTAACAGGCTTTGCCATTGGCTTTCCACATCCTGAGGCAGATCAGGTGGTAGCATGAATGAGCCATAAAAAAGCGGCACAACCGTCTGCTCCCTTTTGAGCTCGGCAACTGACGACAGAGGCCAGCTGGGCATGCAGTTAGAGAGCTAAGCATGTGCTCATAGAGCTGGAGTTACATCCAGGTAACTACTATTACTATTTTGTACATGCTTTGCCCTCTTACATGCTTTGACCCCTTCCCAGGTGGCGTGCTACTCATGCACATGTATTATAACTGGCCTGAAAAACAGCCTATGCTTCAACCAGCTTCAAAGACGGTTGTAAAATAACCACAGAACACCCCGAGCTTATGTGCACATCATCAACGTCTGATGATGTCATGAGTTTGGACTGCTTTTGGTAGTTTTTGCTATAATCGCTTTCAGGCAAATTATAATGTAATTATAATCATCATCATCAACCATTGCTTATTCAGGTAAAATTGACTGAACATTAAAGTGGCAATAGGCAAAAAAAATAGACTTCTGCACCTCCTCATGGCTTTGACCAATCACAGGTCATTTGAGAGAGAGAGAGCGTTCCTATTGGCTGTTCATTCAACGGAGGCAGCTGTCAATCTTTCGCGAACTCCGATCAAAAGGTCAAACTAGGCAGCGCTGATCAAATATGAATCAATATTCTGTTACTGTAATGCCTGTTTCGCGTATCAAATGTTTTCTGAAACATCTTGTAGTGTACTGTTTAGCTGTAAAATTAGAAAGTTTGCTCCGGCTGGTGGGCGGTGCTTGGTATTTCCTCAAATGATCTCAACATGGCTGCCAGGGCACAAACATTCTCATTTTACAGCTAAACAGTACACTACAAGATGTTTCTGTAAACATTTGAAAAAATAGGCATTACAGTAACAGAATATTGATTCATATTTGATCAATGCTGCCTAGTTTGACCGTTTGATCAGAGTGTGAGTGATTGACAGCTGCTCAGAGATGGCAAGGCTTTAGCTCGGCTCTGATTGGTTGTTTTCCTCCGGTCTGTGAAATCTTGCAGATGCTGTTAGGAGCACTGGAGGACACCAGAGGACACAGATCTGGCACATGATTTTTTTCAGATTACCTGTCTCATGCACTACTGTCAGGATATAGTGACCGTTTTATAAAAATAACTATTTTAATCAATTCTACCAACTGATGCTTTAATGAAATTGGTGCTGCAGTAATTGGAGGGATGTGGCGTGCTGTCAAGCCACCACTAAACGTTGCACCACACACTTACAAGGTTTCTAATTCTATGTATTTACTGTGAAGCGCTCCATAAGTATGTGTGTATTGGGGTGGTGTGTGTGTGTATAAGTGAGAGAGTGTGTGTATGCATGCATGCGTGTGTGCGGTGGGTGTATATTCTCTTATGTTTATTTTATAATTGTGTATGTATTCCCTACCTCATATTTTATCGAACAATTTGCTATTGTCGCTGCTATGTTTATAATGTTTATAATGATGATCATATTTTACTTCATTATTGTTATTCAATTGATTTAATTGATCGATTGCATATTATACAGGGATGAGAGAGTAACAAACAGGACCAAAGAATCTCACTGCCATGTCAATGTGTATGTGATCAATAAACTAAAACTTGAACTTGAACTATGCATGGCAGATCCCTATTGTGCAACCAGCATCAATCAATCAATCAATCAATCAATTCAACTTTATTTTATATAGGTCCATATCAGATAACAAAAAAAAAACAATAAGTAAATACAATATAAGGACAAGAAGCATGCTTGAGTGACTGGTGATGGGTGGGATCAAAACAGGAAGTCCACTGCAGCTCATTTTTCTAACAGCTCCAGAGCAGCAGCTCCTCTGTCACGCTGTGAAAACGCCGCCTGTCTCTGATAAACACAAGTATTTGGACATTTTTCGCGACTCTAATCCCGTCTTTCTGCAAACTGCCTCACCTTTTTCTTTTATTTACATCTCGCATCGTGTGAATTTTGACTTGACAGTCGGAAACAGTCGGAACTGAGTGTTGTAAGTATGTCAGCATGTGGAAACCGAGCTGCTGCTCTCATGCAACAGAGTTACTCCTGCATGATACAAGTTGCAGGTTTTGGTGACGTTGTTCTTCTATTCAATGCTTGTCGGTGTGAGACAGCATATTATGCATCTATGCCACATTATAGCTTGCAGCTGCTCGGGTTGTTATTTTGGGACGTGGCAGTTTACATGCTATAGTGTGTGTGTGCAGTCCAGTCAATGGGCATGCTGAGATTATGTGCTGATGTGTTCATACTCTCAAGTGAAGTGACGCCGGGTGTTGTGAACGTCATAAGATATGAACTGATGAACAAACACGCTATTAACACTTTGCAGTGCACAAGAAGCCAACACAACTGCACTGCTGCACTTTAGCAGCCAATTTGAAGTTTCTTGCGGGTTTTTTTCAACTCGCTGTCAAGCTGTTTGGAGGCTGCATAAGTTTGAAGTACAGGAAGGCTTAAGGCTAAGTCATGAATGAGCACCTGAGTGTTCTTATTTTAAATGTATATTTGTGTGTATATATATATATATGTTTATATATATGTATGTATATATATTTCTTTTCTATTATTTTTTTACTTTATCTTTTTTAATTTATTCATTTATTTTTTTTGTTTTTATTTTTTTTATTTTCTTTGCCTGTATTTATCACAGTTGTGACTAGGTTTAGTCAGTAGCAGTAGCCTGCAGGGCGTGTTAGACTATTAAGCACATTTCAGGAATATTCACATTCCAGCTAAATAACTATATAATTATTAGTGTAGTAGCCGTGCCCCAAGTTCCTCAACTACTATATCTTCAAGGTATCTCAGTTCTGTAATGTTACAGTGGAGGAGAAAGCATTGACACAGCAGCAATTTTATATTAAACCTGCAGTAGTCAGAATGTTTTTGGCATCATTGGACAAAAATTCCATAATAACCTCTCAGCATATTGTAATTCAAGTGTTCTGAGAGATAACTAGACTTCTGCACCTCCTCATGGCCAATCACAGGTCATTTCAGAGAGAGCGTTCCTATTTTCTGTTCATTCAACGAGGCAGCTGTCAATCGCTGGTGGACTCCGTTTAAAAGGTCAAACTAGGCAGCGCAGATCAAATATAA
>CAKAOI010048200.1:0-39733 GCA_916701655.1 Sebastiscus albofasciatus
GACTGGTTAAGTGAATAACATGGATTATCTCATTACAATGTCACCTAGCAGTGGGTGGGATATATTAAACAGCAAGTGAACAATTTGTCCTTGAAGTTGATGTGTTGGAAGCAAAAAAAAATGGGCAAGCGTAAGATGTGAGCAACTTTGACAAGGGCCAAATTGTGATGGCTAGACGACTGGGTCAGAGCATCTCCAAAAGTGCAGCTCTTGTGGGATGTTCCCGGTCTGCTGTGGTCAGGACCTATCAAAAGTGGTCCAAGGAAGGAAAACCAGTGAACCGGCAACAGGGTCAGACCCAAGGCTCATTGATGCACATGGGGAGCAAAGGCTGGCGCATGTTTATATATATATATATATATATATATATATATATATATAAACGTAAATGTTCTTACAAGTAAGTTACTACCGAGCAAAATAAGAAAGTCTGAGAATGGATGTCAAATGAATTAAAAGAGACAGTGACTGATCTTCAGAAACATCCCAGGAGAGGGGAGAGGGTGAGGGAAACAAACAGAGTGAAAATGACAGGCCCGAATAGAGGAAGCTGCAACACAATAATACCGGCCAGACAGCTGTAGAGCCAAAGACAGAGAGAGCAATGACACCCTGGGCGATCTTTCTTAGCAATTTACTTGACATTGAAAAAATGTATTGGGGTTCTCAGCTGGGACACCAAAACAGAGCATTTCCCTTATTTTGAGACCTGTGTGATTAAATAAAAGTTGAGAATATACCCAGAAGCAAAGTTAGAACAGCGCTTTAAAATTAATCATCATTTTGGGGCATTGCTACAGAGGAAAATACTGAAGCAATACTCTCTATGGTCTTAGATTAAGTTGTCTGCAGCGTTTCAGGTTTTTTAATTTACACTGGAAAGCAAATATATGAGTTATATCATCATTAATATTAGACATAAGGGTGTAAACTTCTGTTCCCATGTGAGAGTGATTTCTTTTAGGACCACCATTCCAAGTTGGTGTTTGTGAATTTACAAAGGTTACGCATATAACCAGGAGCTGAGTTACATACATTGCTGAGTTAAAGGCCCCTGAGGCAAATTTGTGATTTTGGGCTATACAAAATCTATTATATGCTGTTAATATTGTTGTGTTCCACAAGCATATTGATGATTTCAGTTAATCATAAATATGTTTCAATGGACATTTTTTATTCGATATACATTATATGAGAGAATAATAATATTAATAATAATAATAGTAAGATAGTGAGCATCACTGGCATCTTGATTGCAGTTGCTAGTGCAAACATTGAATTTGAAAAAAAAAAAAACCTGGGCTGAGATTTAAGTTTGATCGACTATTGTTAATGACAAATTCTGAAAAAACATTAGTGCAAGTCTTCATTTTTAGAAAAGTTTTGGGATATAGCGCTCTATTATTCTCTGTCCATTCTGTTCTAGTTCTAATCTGTTCAATCCATTCAGCTTTTATTCTTTGGAAACATGGATTTTTGTTTTTTGCCAGTCACTGCTTTGCCATGCCCCATCTTCAGACTGCGTCCTTTCCATCGCTTGTTGAGAATCAATTCAGCCTGAATGCTGATGAAGACAAAAACACAACAGCACCACATAAAACAGGGTTTCCTTCACCCTCCTCCACTTTTACTACCATCACACCAGCGTCTTTCATACAGGCAGCTTTATTAATTTAAAATCAATTCAAGGGCCAGGCGTTCCCTTGAGGACAGGAAGAATGTGAGTGGGGAAGGATTTTACTGTACTGGCCGCAGAAATAAAAAGTACTCCAAATGAGAGAGGGCACTTAAAAATAGATTCAGATTGCAGGCCCACTTTTGGCCAGATTGGCTGTTAGACCAAGCTCTGGAGGTGATCTTGATGTTTGGCTGAAGGATTCAACCCTGAGATCCACAGTTTTATCAATTTGGAATGTCCCGGTGATACAAAAGTGATCAGTAATGACTAAATATGTGAATTGGTGAGCTGAGGGCACGATCTACCCTGACATGTCTTGAGAATGGATGTGTTTTTGTAATATATAAATGAAAATCAAATTCAAGCATCATTTCGGAGAAGGTCATTCTGTTCAAGGAACTCATTTTTATGAAGGCAGCAATGGTGTTGGAAATCTTTTATCGCTCTGTCCTCTCGGTAGAAATATTGTCCATGCTCCAATGAACAATTTTGGGAAGTACAGGCCGTTTTTCTCTTTTGATTGTCACACTCCATTGCTTCTATTTTCTGTTGGTGAGTGAGCACAGTTGATTTTTACACAGCACAGGAATCAGAGCAGAAAACAGAAAAGAAGAGACCATATAGGGCACAACCCAGACCATCGGGGTTGAATTTAACACACACATGTTCACAGTGATCATTCCACATGGTATGACATTATGTTTTATGCATCATCAATAAACCAGAAAAGAAGATTCGCCTCCAAATAAAAGGCTAGCAATAAATGAGAAGGGGCTATGGACACCGTGATCGACATGCATACATTTATAAATAGCCTCACACGTAAGCATCACCAATACAGACGACAAGTAGACACACACTTTAAAACAAAATCCCATCGTGCTCTTCAGATCCCTTAATATCCCAAAAAAGGCGTTAAAAAAATTTGCCTGTGATGGGGGACTTTGGCCAATCGCAGGTCTTTTCAGAGAGAGAGAGAGAGCGTTTCTATTGGCTGTTCATTTAATGGACGCAGCTGTCAATCAATCGCAAACTCCAATCAAACAGTCAAACTACGGAGCTCTGATCAAATTTGTATTAATATTCTGTTACTGTAATGCCTATTTCTCACGTAAAATGTTTTTAGAAGCATCTTGTAGTGTACTGTTAAGCTCTAAAATGAAAAAGTTTGCTCCAGCTGGTGGGCGGTGCGTGGTATTTCCTCAACTGATCTCAACATGGGTCACAAACTTTCTCATTTTACAGCTAAACAGTACACTACAAGATGTTTCTGAAAACATTTTATGCAAGAAATAGGCATTACAGTAACAAAATATTGATTCATATTTGACCAGCGCTGCCTAGTTTGACCATTTGATCGGAGTTCAGCTGCTCAGAGACGACAAGGCTCCAGCTCGGCTCTGATTGGTTGTTTTCCTCCGGTCTGTGAAATCTTGCAGCTGCCATTAAGAGGACTGGAGGACACAGAGACATATGATTATTTTTCAGATTACCTGTCTCATGAATTACTCTCAGTGACCATTTTATTAAAATAACTTTTTTTAATCATATTTTCCCCAATTCTACCTACTGCTGTTTTAAAGATAGCTCATATTCAAACTGTAAAGAAAAGGCATCATGGAATTTCTGCTATTCAACCCTGCAGCACCTAAAGGCATCCAAAGATATTTGAAAAACAGTGTTTTCAGCTCTAGCTTTGACTGACTGAATAAATAAGTACATACAGTACTATAACTACACCCAACTGAATGTTCACTTTGATGGATTACAGACCTGCAGCAAGTTTAAAGTCTCTGCAGGAACATTTCAATATCATACTGACATGACCTGAAAGCAGTGGCTGCCTGGCAGGTTGGAAAAAAAAACGACTTCATCAAACTCTAAAACAGCATGGGATGCTTTGGAAAATGGTCAGCCGTAATGTCGAGTACGGGTGACTTGCAGTAAATCAGCTAAAACATGCAACACATCGGCGTGATCCTTTTGAAGTCTGGTGCTAGAGCTCACTAGGCCGGGGCCTTACCACACCACTTGTTCTCTACGTCCCGCAGTCTGACCTCAAGTACTGTCATGAGTGAGTATGGGTGAGTGCATAATGCCCGTGTGTGTGTGTGTGTGTTTGTGTGTGTGTGTGTGTGTGAGAGAGAGATTACACCTCCCTTTTGTACATTTTTTATGTCCTGGTGCTGGATGCCAGATGCCAGCTCCCCGCACACACTCAGAGTCTAGAGCCGGAGCCCGTAAGTGTGTTTATTACCTCCAGTCTTTGGACAGTAAAGAACAGGAAATGTTTTTCCTCCTCCTCCTCTCACCTTCACGCACAAACACACACACTCATGTACACAAACACATACACACACACAGTACCTCAGTCACTCCCTTCCCCTTTCTGCTTGTGGCCGCCCACATCCTCTCTGGGCACCAAACAAGGCTTAAGGAATTTATAAGAGTTTATTTTATTTTGGTTTCTTAATATATTTTCTGGACCGCTGCATTATTGCTTTTGTGTAAAAAGCGTGGGAGTCAAAGCATGAGAAATACTGGAAGCCTTTTTTTTTTTTCGCAAACTACAGCAGTTTCATCATCTGAGACTGTTGATAGTGAAGACACTGTTAAGGAAGTTGGAGAAAGACTCTTGTCTTCTTCCTTTTAATAAACACACATCTAGCGAAGTCATCTCCACTGCAAAACCTTCTGCTCATCGCTGTTTGCTGCTCTCTATGAATGAATGAACAGAAACACTGTGATTGCGTGGGAGTATCCTAAGTTACCTGGGTGTAACTCCAGTTATATAAGTGTGTGCATAGCCCACCACTGCTCTACATCCAGCCCGTTCTCATGCCTAGGGCGTCAAATACTAACCCTTTGTCACGGCTGTCGACGTTCGATACCATCGCACAAGGCACCTTTAGCATCGGTATGCGGCCTTTCCATTAACTACAATGTAAACTCATCCACAGCAACAAAAAAATGCACAGAGAAAGTGCTTTGTGTGTTTTGGTTTTGTCTGTTTGCTTGTTTCCCTCCACCCCTCTTTTCTCTCTCTCTCCTTCTCACTGCTCACCTGGACATAATCCGCAATAAATACTCCTGCCAGTCACCTGCAATCAGCACACCTATCCACCAATCAAGCAAGCTCTTCTTCACTTCATAAACCCTGCTCCAACAGCCAGTCTCGGCCGGATCGGTGTGCCATTAATGGTTTCTCAACGTGCCACTTTTCCAGCTCCCACTAGTGATCTTGCCAGTTTGTTTCCTGTTTATCTCTTTGCTTGCTTGCCTATACCTGCTTTCTACCCCTCCAGGAAAAACGTACCTGCCGCTTATCACCTCATCCAACCCACTGGTCAGCTCTTTTCCTGTCCTCGCCTGCCAGCTCACATCCCCGGAAGCCTCCTTTTTCCCCTCACCACCACCAACGCCAGCCTGCAATATCAAAAACTCCTGTAATAAAATACTTACCTTTTCATCTACCTGTTGCTCATTGTCTGTGTGGGTCCAGCCACAGAAACCCTGACACCTAGTGCCAACTTCCTAACTAACTGTAGTCTATTTTTTTTACTGCAAACTAGTTGATGGAAAAGAGGTGATTTTTCATTTCTTATTTCAAAAGTTTGTTTAAAATTCACACACGGCTACTGTACTTGCCCTATTTTTTCTTAGGTATTTTAGATTCATATGGCAACATGTTCTCATCCCAACTCGTCACATACCACTTTGGCATGCCCCATGGCGTCACTTTATTTTGGCATCAAAACCCCTATAGTTACCCGTGGTGTCACTTTAGGATTCGGCAACAAAACAACTGTAGTTAGGTTTAGGCAAGAACTACATGTTTGGGCTTAAAACTACTACATTTGTACAGTGAAAATGACACAGAACGTTGTGAACACGGGACACAACAAACTGCTGATTGTAACATGATGCACGGGACACTAACGATGGATGAAAGCTCCACCTCCCTCCCCGCCCGCCCAGTGTGTCTTTTCACTTTTAGAACTACGTCACCACACTCCTGGCGCACTTTATTGGAGCGTTTACATTATAGATAATGGAACGCCCAGTGCATTACATTGCGGCGCTAAAGGGTGCCTTGTGCCGTGGTACCAAATGCCAACAGCCATGACAAAGCATCAGTATTTAACACCCTGGGAATGAGAACGGGCTGCATATGGACTACAATTTTGCAGAAATACCTTGAAAGCCATTGTCTGTTGTTCACTTTTATTCCATTGTTGCTTTCATGAAGCTCGGTAGAAAATCCTGAGAAAAGAAGCAATCCTGGCTAAGATGATCATTATCTTTATTGTAACTGGCTTGCCATGTTGGGGCTTGTGGCAACGGCTTCCCGACAGTGATTAAAACGCCAAAAAAAAAACACATTTTCTACCTTTCACCTTGCCTGTGTTGCATTTAATTTCCATTTCTTCTGTGAAGCACTGTTGGCTGCTGGCATGATCATAAACAGACCATTATCACAGAGTCTCTTTGATGTGTCTGACATCTCATAAGTAATGAGGAAATTTGCGGCTCTGATCAAGGCATGCTGATTTTCAAGCCGTTACGAGGGGAGTTATTTCTTGACTTAGTTCATCTGTGGCCGCTACCTCCCAGCTGAGTGCTAAATGGACTGGAGACCCGATATCACCATTTGCATTCAAATTGCGCATTTCCCTTGCAAGAGACCATGCCACAGCAGAGCACAATCCCTGTTACTGAGAGCTTAATTGCTTACAATAATAAATAGTGGTTAAATGGATGGGAGATTAAGGAAGATGAAAGCAATGCATAATAATTCCCATTGGTTGTTCGACAGGTAGAGCAAGACACTGACACTGCCGGGGTTTGAGGATCCAATCAAACGGGACGTGTGCTGGAAACAATATCTAAGTAGTTCAGTGAATAGGTTTTTAACTGTTTTCTGATCCAGACTGAGAGGTTGCAGACTACTGTCACACAAGAGGTTAGGGAGTACATTATTACATTAGTGGGAAATCTGAGTACAGTGTGGCACTACACAGTTGCAACACAATCTCACAGCAGTTTCATGAAATAGTCATGAAATTCAATATATTTGATTCGTGTAGATAGATAATTTCACTTTTTTGTCGTGATGCTCAGCATGACTTTCAACAAAGTATTTTTCTTGTGCTTTTTCCTATGACTGTCCAGAAACACGTGTCAATTTCCACTCCAGTCTTCTTCAAAATAAAACTTCTTAGTTAGGTATAGGAATAGATTGACTTGGTTCAGCTTAGGCAACAAACTACTTAGTTTTAGGTTTAGGTCAAGATCGTGGTTTGGGTTAAACTAACTCAGGAAGTGCCTTAACTGAAGTACGGAAGTTACGTGACAAATAAATCAACTTTGACTTGTGATATCTCACAAGACATAAAAAGTGGTCTCCCGGTCCAGTGTTTTTGACCCACCCATCCACCCCGACCTCCTCCCTGTACGTGGATTACATACGAATTGATTTTGTGCTGACCATCACGAAAAAAAAGGAAAATTTGTGTCTATGTACATGAGTCAATGCGTTAAATTACATGACTTATGTAACTTCACAAATTGCTGTGGGACTGGGCTGACAGTTGTAGTGGTAAAAAGGTAAACAAGTCTCAGGTTGGCAGCGGTATGGTTTTCAATTCATTCTTCAGCAATAACCAGAGTAGATAATTCATTGTCATGGTTGCAAAAAGCAAAATACATTTTATTGCCTTCGTTGTTGAGGTGAAAAAGCCATCTCACCTCTGAGTGGTACAAGAGGGGAGCTGTGTTCACATCTTAAGCACTCACAATGACAATCTTTATATGGTTTAGAACTTTTACAACAGCATAACATCTTGCTGAGCTCAATTTTGAGCAATTTTGGATGCTCACTACTTGTGGTAAATCATACAGTGTGTCCAAACCATTTTCGATGGGACTTTTCTCACACGTACAGGCAACACAGTCGGCATGCAATCTCCATCACTCCATCACAATGCACGGTACATGTTTTCCAAAGAATGTTCTGGGCTTTGGCAAAGCATTATTGGCCTTCCCATTAATTTAAGGGGTCAATTCACCCAAATAACACACACACACACCAATAAAAAAAACATCCTTTCTCACTTACCTCTAGTTTTCTCTATGCAGAGACATTTGGTTTGAAAACTCAACAGCAACATTTCTTCTCTGAAAAAGTGTCCCGTTTACTCTGGATGATCGACAGACCAGACTGTTAATTTGTTTTTGGGACAATTTCTTGAGCAGAAAGCCATTTCAGTGTAAAATACTGACAGTCAGATATGTGGATTATCCTGAGTTAATGAATATTGTTTCTGTTCATTTGCTGTTGAGTTTTGCAAATGTAATTTTCCTCAGAGAATTGAGCAGCATACTAAAACTGCACAAGGCAGCACAAGCTTCAGGGGTCAGTATCTCAAAACCATGGCATGGTTAGATACTGCAAGTGAAAACTAAATTATGTATTATATTAGCTAACTTAGTTACATGTCCAAATCAACAGGAAGTAGATACAGAAAACGAACTTTACACAGCCTCAAGCAAAAAATCCGGATAGCTCTTCAGTAAATCTAACATATGTTTCGTTTTTAAACCGGTTAAGTAATTTAGCGACGCTCCCTAATCACCACTTTCAACGACCTTCAACCTCAGTCGTCGGCTGACTGCTGGATACAATGTATCGTCATACAAACAGTTGTATGACGATACATTGTTTGTGTAAAACAACCTTTTAAATTGAAGATTCTAGAGCTGACTTACACTCTCATACATTTACTTAATTTGTGCTATTGCACTTTTTTACATAAAATTACTTTGGTTAAATATTCCTCATGAATCATGATTGTTTTTTTTAACATGTCCATACCTGTCAGTAGAATAAGTCATTTGTAATGATGTAAGGACTCAAGTTTTCATGGTAGAAACAATCCAACACTTGCTGCACCGCTCCTCTGCACAAATTCTGTGCAAATGCTCAAAGTCACAGTCGCAATCAGCTGCAACTCTTCAAATGTGGCATAGAGGTGATAATTATGAGCTGGAGACTGTGAAAGAGAGAGAAAATGGGAAGATGGAGAGAAAATGGCTGAGAGAAAGAGCAAGTATATGAATAAGAAAGAATCGATCATTCTCTGTTTAAGTTTAATTCTCTGGTTTAATGCGGTCTGAATTGGCCGAGCTGTCTTCTCCCCCAGCAAGATTCAAACGACTGTCATCTGTAATGACACACACACATACACACACCGTAACTATTCGCTTCAGTCATGAATTTAACATGGTCAATTTGGTTGGAGCAGATAGCTTGCCAATGATACAGTCATGACTGAATATCTCATGAGAGCGCACAGGCTGTAGCTGAGAATTTTCCCGTGGCCTGGGGCTTACACAATATCTCTTGACATACTCGCCATTCGAAATGAAGATTCTGTCCCTTCTGCGTGCTTTGGCTTGCTTAAACCAGTGCACTGCAACTTATAGCAGAGGGCTTTGTCCAATCATTGTTGGGTGGCGGAGACACTTAAAAAGCCCTAGGAGATACAGCAGAAGTGTGAGATGGCTCCTGTCTTGAAAACATGGCTTGTAGGAAAGCATTAGGAGGACTGACAACTAACCCCAACCAGCTGGAAGCCATGCAAAACATAACATTGTGTTTCACGCAAAAATGGTGTCTCTAAACTGACTCATGTGTTGAAAAGCATCCGTGCCATTATCCATTATGAAAATTATGGCAGGGAAACAAGTAGAAAAGGCCCCTTGTGCTGCTATCTGACATTTGAAATGTTCTCTTTTTTGTCCACTTTTGCTGAAAACAAAAATAGGGCTGGTGGCTGAAAGTACTCTTATTCTTTAAATAGAAGCGACACATGTCAGGAATATTCTGGTGTTGAGATACATCTGATTCAAAATAGTTATGACAACCTCGCCAAGATCTTCCCGAGCTGTGAGTAGTGGTTACATTGTCTTGTGGATGTAGACACTGGACGCATTCACAGTTGAAAAAAGGACACCCTGTTTTATTGATGTTATCTGGAGAGACACTAAGACACTAAGAATAGCTACGGATGTTAACACTATATGTAGAAAAAAACAAACAGACATGCATGTCATAATTGGTTAGGATATGATACCATGAAGTGACATTCATGTGGGCATGAAGCCAGTATATGATTTGTTGTACTGTGTTGCAACAACTGTCTCCTACCAAATTCCGTTCTCATAAATCTAAACTGCATTCTTGATTACATTTCAAAGGAACGTCCTGGTTGCAGTTTTAGACAGTTTTAAACACACATTATGGATATTCTGTCACTAGGGGGCTCTCAATAAAAACAATAACAAAAGGAGTAGTTTGGTGACGTCGTGAAGTAGTGTGGGATCGTGGGAGTTGGCGTCTTCACCATTGCTGATGAAAATCTATGACTCAGACTGAAATCATGTTCACTGATGAAGCAATGCATAAAGGTTGTATTCACGTTACGTCATTTCATCTCATGAAATAGCCGCAAGTAACATGACATTAATTTGCTAACTTACCATTAGATGAGTCGACTGCCGATACAGCTAATATTACTATAACGTTAGCTAAAGTTATGTGGCAAATTTCATCGTGAGCTGGCCCATGCAGCGCTGTGAACCGTAGTCAAAACAATCATACATATACGTGGTTAGCGTATAGATGAATTTATACATCTCCCAATAATGTAAAAAAAAACTGAACAGTATAAATTGCATAAAGGTAGATTTCTGAGCTGTTGTATTTACATAGATTGTACAGGAGTACCTAATAAAGTGGCCACTGAGTGTTAATCACAACAGGAAAATTCACTTGCCCAAAGACACTTCAGCAGGACAAATGTTTGCAAAATTCAACATCAGTCAAGACATTACTGTTTAACACTGGCACCCCTAATCACTTTTGCACTCTTCTACTCAGCTGCCTTTGCCATGTCTCATCTCTCATAACCTTCCCTATGCATAGTAAAGCCAAACTGTCAAAAATGATTCTCCAAACAATGCTGCGTTGGAGGCAGCAGCCCAATAGAAAGTCTGCCAAACTGACAAATGCTTAACGCACAATAGCAACAAGAATTCTTCTGGGCCAGACTGTGAGGAAGACAATCTCTCCAACCAGTTCAATATTCATCTCCATCAAGTGGCAGCAGATCATCAACCTGCTGTCACTTCCTGCTCTCACAGCCCACATGCAGATGGTTGCTTTACAAGGAGCGTGCACATGTTTCACGAGTTTTATGAGCGGAATTAAACTTGGTGTCTTTGTCTCGTGTTGTTCCCCATTTATCTCATCGAGACAATCTAGTAAAGCAGAAAAAAACAACAATCTACTTATTTTAAAGTGCTGGGAGAGGATTTACTCATATTTGTAGAAAATAATAAAATATGGCAGGCTGATTTTCTTCATACCGCTGCAACAGCCAAATGGCTTTAAACTGAGATTCTGCTCTACAGTATGTCAGAAGTTGCCTTTTCCCCGCCTCTGTGGTGCATTGTCAACTGAAGCAGAATAATTGAATACTGCATTGTCCAAAATTAAAATTCGGCTTGCCAAATTGACAAATGTTCATGTTCTGTAATGTCCTGGCCAAACACTTTATGAGCGGAACATAATATTAGAAAGACATTTTGTAGCAAACCAACTGTGTGTTCATTTGCATCGAGTAGCTATTCCTCTGCCAGCTCATCAAATTGTTGTTTTCTCTCATGAAAAAATAAATAATCCTGTGGTCAGTATGAAATTTTAGTTTGTCAAAATTAACATCCAGCCACACAAGTGGCATGACTCTACGGTCCATCAGTGCACCGGTTCGGCACATTCATGTTCCCCACAGGGTGAATTATAACAACACCAGTGATCCTTTAGCATTTCATCTAGAACCATCAACAGATACTTTGTGTTTAGTGCAAATGTTAACATGCTGACATGCTTGACTAAGATGGTGAACATGGTAAACATTATACCTGCTAAACACCCGCATCATACAGTTAGCATGTTAGCATGTTGACTTTAGCAAATATATATATATATATAACGACTTTTTACAACAGGTTAAGTCACCAGTTATTTAAAGGTCCTATTGATAACATTGTTATGTAGACAAATATATATATATAAAAAAAATCATAATAATACATCCACAGAGCTTTTAGGAAGGTGCCGAATAAAAATATAGCTTTTCCTGAAAAAAAAAAAGTATGATTGTGAATTCATCATTTTAAGAATTTTGGCAGGTCCAAAATTTATCTTTTGTTTATCTCTGTGTAAGATATCTGACGTTTAGTTCCCACTTCTAACAAGGTAAAACAATGTTGGTATCATGTGGTATCTCTGGTGTCGTCAGTTAGTGTGGAAAAAAAAGATAAATGGCTGAGATTAATGGTAAGTGCCTGGCAACGACTTGTTGTGAAGTGAATGCAATGGAACGGGGGAGGGAGAATGTGACATCTAGTGGCTGAATGTTATCAATGTTACCAATAGTACCTTTACAAAAAAAAAAGTGCAATCGTAAAATACATACTTCTTGATGTTATTGTAGGTGAACTTGTGCTGAATTCAAAAACAAGTCAAGTTACTTTGAAAATACTGCTTACATTTGTTCAAATTCACCACAGTCTGAAAATACCCTCAGACTCAAGGGGGTTAATTAAAAAGAAGATAATTACAAAACCAAGCTCAGGATTTTCTCTTTCTGATAACAACAAAGCTCTTATCATTAACCATAATTATTACAGAGGTCATATAGTCATGATCTCTGGAGAGCATGGACTACACATGGGAAGAAAAAAAGAAAAAAACAAAATATACCCAATCTCCGCATTGATATTCTCAGCGAAATCGGCCAACATAACACAGGTCTCTGTCTCATCAACCAAATGTCAGTTCCTCCTTTGAGAGGGATCATGTGCAAATGGCTGCAGAGCAAAAGCAATAACAAGTGAACAAAAGGAGTCTTTTTTATAAATACTGACAATATTTCCAAAAAAACATGTTTTTTTTTCCTCCACCAGTTTATGAAATGCATGTCCAGGAGCCAGAAACAAACAATAAGACCATCATGTAAGAATCTTATTTTTTTTTGTCTGTGGCAGCTTTTATTTTTCTAAATTACTCGTGAAGTGGGAATTGGAATTAGTGAAAGTGTTTGGCTTTTGAAGTGCACAGTCAGAGGAACATAGAGTTACACATTTAACTGTCAATCTGCCTTTATTATTTTTGTCTCCATCCGTGCCTGTCTCCATTCATCCATCCCTAAATCCCACCATTCACTGCTCTATCCATTCATTCATCTGTCAATCAGCACACTCGTCGGCTCATGTATTTTTATTCTGAAGCCTTTACATTTTTTTTTACATGCTAACCACTCCTTATTCTCAGTCCTCTCTGTCCACATTTACACTTGTATCTATCCTTCACAAACCCACACCTTGAATCACTTAGATTTGTCTCCTGTCGCCCTATCTATTCATGCAACCCTTCCCCTATACATTCGTGTCCTCCCACTCCAAGGACAGAGTCTCAAAAAGCGACACTGATTTCTTCTTCCCTCCAGCTTCTAGAGTGACTGTGCAGTGAGTGAAAGCAATCAAAGTGCATCGTCCACGCCACTTGTGCATCGGCACTCCGGAAGCTACACTTTCCATCATCAGCCTGATTCATAGCCAGGAAATGTCTTCTGAGTCGTTCACTCAATCAATCTCTTCTTTTATGTTTTTAAAAAATGTGCGAGTACATGTGTGTGTGTGTGTGTGTGTGTGTGTGTGTGTGTTTTTGCACATTGCCGTGCAAGAAAGAGAGAGTGAGAGAGATTCATACTTGTTTTGCGCTGTCAACTCCTTTCACAGACTGAGACTCTTGCTCCACTGTGACTGGATATCACACGCTTCCATATGCGTGTGCACACACAGAGACGCACACACTTAAAGGATATTACTCACAGGTGCAGAATCCCTCGGAGAGAGGAGCCATCGTAAATCAGGCACGATTGAGATGTAAAACCGATGTTCTCCCTCTTTTACAACCCGGAGTAATTGAAATGCAACACGGCTGAGTTTGTATGTTTTTCTAAGAGATTCAGGAAGTGTAAAAAGAAGCCTCATGCGGAGAATCACTAACTCCTTTCCTTGAATTTACTCAAAGATTTTCCTGATCATCCATGTGCCGAGGAAGTTTTATTTGAGTATGAGTGTGAGTTCATTATCTTGCAAAAGCTAAAGTAATGCTGTGCACATTTACATTTAATCTATTAAAGCTTCAATGGGTTTCAAGTGTTTTTATTATTATTATTTTACAATTTTTTTTTAATATCATTAATACCTGTGTAAACTGAATGTACAATAGTCTTCAAGAGTTACACATGTTCACTCACGATTTGTCTTCACAGAGTGATACAATTGTCTTAAACATGTAATCTTAGTAGTAATAGTAGTGTTGGATGTATTATGACTAAGTCATATCTATTGTTAGGGAAACAGTTTGTTTTTATTTGCTGTTGCCTGATTAAAAGCATGCCATTCTGGTAGAATCACCCTTACCTCAGTGTGATAAAATTCATCATGTGTTTGTATTTTTAAAAAGGAAAAAAATGGCAGGATTTTCTTTTGAGTTTGATCACCTTTTCAGTAATCACTTCTTTTGTAATCACAGGTGTCGCGGCTTTGTTTAGCTTTTTGTTCTTTCATCGGTTTCCTTTGAATTTAAAAGTCAATTCTTCTGTGTGTGTGTGTGTGTTGTTATGTGAATAGACATATGTTTTAGTTAGTGGATGAGGGAATATCATGCTGGGGAAAACAACCTTACATCAACTCTGAAACATGAGAGGATACAGCAAAATGTTTTTTTGTTTTTTTTGTGTGAGCTGTGTTTTGTAGGTTCGTACATGTGCATTGTGGGGACTCAACTCCCATCTGGGGACAAATAATTAAGTCCCCACAAGGTTTGACATTTATTTTAGGATAAAACTTGGTTTTAAATTTAGGCATTTAGAAAGTATGATTAAACTGGGAATATCCTCACAAGTACTTTAGTTTGTGTGTTGACATGTGTGAGCTTCAAAATTTGACTACACGCATACTTGTTCACTGTGCACATGTGACAAAAGCATATGTCCACATGTGCTTATCTGCAGGTGTGTTTGTGTGGACATAAATCATCGCAGTGCAGGAGATATGGATGGCTGCCTTCTGTCTTCACAGGTCTGGACTCCAACCCTTACTCACATTACAAATTTGTACTCTCTAACCAACCGTCACAGTCACCCTACGATAGTTTTCCTTACCTTCTCCAAGCACATAACACTTGTATTATGTGACTTCTGTTACTCTTACAGGAGTTGTTAGAGGATCACATGGGGCCGGTATTGCAAAATGGATTGGATGAAATTCTGATCTTATCTAAAAATTAGGTATTTCAAAGCAGATCCAAACATTTCTGATCCTGAAGATTTGGATTCAGATTTGGTCATCCAATCCTACCTTTTAATCCAGACAAAATGCTACATTTGGGGATTTCAAAATTGAAGGCAGAAATCTGGATAAATTTGATGTCAGGATCATTTGGAGGTGGATTTGATGTATTTGACAAATAGCCTAGGCTTCACTTCTCCCAAATATCATTACCTAAGATGTTCATTACATTCAAACTATCAGTTGAATGTGCCTTTTAAGTGTGACGTGTTTTAGTTCAAACAGAATAAATTAATTGTAATAAATGCTATGCACTGCAAAAAATATTTTTGGGCCACACTTCTTCCAGGAAACAACTAAGAAAACTGCTGGAAATACAAGTGTAACAGATACAGACAACCCGTTTCCAAAGTCTATTTTTACTTAAACATTTGTACCAAAACATTCAACATATGTTTTTGTTTATGGTCACACAGCAGGCTAGCAGAGACAACAGGAATGAAAGGTCCAAACAGGGTTTTAATTGTGCTTTTTATTGTTTAATTAGGCAACACCGCCAACAAAGAAGAACATAGTTGGCCACGAACAAACACATTTCACAATGTGGCCTCTAACAAAACTATTTTAACAAGTTCAACCAAAGTTAGCCTATACATTGTGGGTTGAATCTGAAGCAAGCTCCTTCTCCTGTATTCTCAGCCGTGTCTCCTGTTGCTGAGGCACGGTCAGATACAGCTGCTCCTCAGCAAGGAGGATTTGTTTTGCAGCTCCCTCAGTCGCCATTTTCAGCAGCTTATTACTGGAGTCCTCACTGTCAGCACGCCGCTTCCGTCTCCGTTGCACCAGCTCTGGCCCACTCACCCTCCTTCCAAAGGTGGGGCTGTGCTGGTGCTTGCACTGGGCTCAGCCTCACAAAGATCAACCTTCTCTGACACAGAAAGAGAAGATACAAGCCAAGACAATATGCTGAATGCCCCTACCTACTTGAGCCTTACTCAAATAATAAGCTTTATCAATGATACAAATTTGCTTGAGAGGACATTGTTGCGATATTCTCCGTCCATATCTAGAACATGCCGCTATGAGGAGCCATGCCTTGACTGTGGAGGAACAGGTGCTGATAGCATGTGGTTAATTTTCAGGAAGTGATTGGGGGTGGTGACTAAATCCACAGTGGGCCGTGTGTTGCAATCAGTGTCCCTGGCCAGTCTTCTGGGTCAATTTGTCAAATTCCCTGAGAATGAAGATGAAATAACCCGGACAAAAAGGACATTTTTCTAATTGGGCACGATGCCCAACACCATCGGCGTGATTGATTGCACACGTGCATATTCAGGCACCTGTTGCAAGACAATGGGAGTTTGTGAATAGAATGGGACGCCACAGCATCAATGTACAACTTGGTGTTATCACCAATTATGTTGTGCGATGGCCTGCTTCCGTATATGGTGCTCATACTTTGAACCTTGCAACCTATACCAAAAGTTAGCAGACTGTTCCAGATGGATGTCATCTTTGGCGACAGCGGTTACCCCCTTCTACCCTGGCGGAGGACCCCTACCATAACTTCTGACTCACAGCATTGGTACAACAATGTCCATGGCACGACAAGAGGGACAATCAAGCACCTCAATGGTGTACTGCTTGAACTATCAGCGGGTATTTATTGGAAATACGGGAAGTGGCACGGTTGAGGCGTGGTCCTGCTCCCGAAATTCTGCTATTTAGCTTCAATGAAATGTGTTACCGGTAAAACAGTAGAAAACTCACATATTCTACAGTGATTTAGAGTTGTGGGTGGCAATTTGCTCATTCTGTCCTGAGAGCATGTTAGCTAACTTTTTTAAGCCAACAGTTGTAACTTATTTTTTTAACACTGATCATCTTAATTTGAGTTGTATTGACCTCAACAGATTGCCAAAACCAAGAGAGTCTAGGCATTGTTTTTCTCTTGCTGCCATTTGCTAACCACAAATGCCAAAGACCAACTAACAGGAATTGAGATACTGCCAATACACGAGTCCATGTTCCCCTCTATCACAGGATCAAAGAGGTGGAGGAGAGAAAATCCAAAATGTACCAGATACAGGATGACAAATGCTCCTGGTTGCCCATGTGTCTTTTGTCCCTGCATTGGCAGCTGCTGCTGGGGAGATACTGTCCTGTGCACAAATACTGCCAAAAACCAACAGCAGCTCCACTTGTACTAAATAGTCATGCTCAGTGGTGTATTTTTTAATTACGATTTACTCATTAATATTCACATATGGCTGTTTTTTTTATCCAGTTTATTAATACCACATGCCTTACCTGGAAAGAACCTGTGTTCCATGATTGAAGAGTCCTACATGAATAAAAGTTACTTTATTTCCTCACCCCCCGGCAACCACAGTCCATACTGCTGATTTAATGCGTACAATGGTTACAGGTTTGTGCAATATTTAATGGTTATGGTGCTTTAAAATTCCTGGGAATGAGGCTCAACCTCTCCCCTCTGTCCCCTTGATGTCTGTCTTCCCACTCCTTTTCCCCATCCCTCTTGTATCCTCCCATCTCACCTCCTCCTCCCTCCTCCCTGCTTCCACTCTCCCTCTCTGTTGTCCTCCTGTGTGATCTGTTGCTCCTCAGGGTGAAGTTTTCGGGCAGATTGATAGTGTTCAAGCCTGCTGGTCACCGAAGCTCAGCTCCTTCCCACATTTCTTCCCTTCTCCCTCTCTTCCTCTGTGCATTAATTCCTACTCCTTACCTCCTTTCCTTCATCATTCATAGGTCTGTCCTGCACTCCATCAGTTCCTCCCACCTTCTTCTCCTCTTCTCAATGGAGGGAACTTCCACCTCTTCTTCCCCATGTCCCTGCATTATTTTTCCTCCCTCCCTCTGTTCAGCTATTTCTCCCTCCTCCCTTCCTCTGCCTGGACAGATTAATAGTCTTCCTGTCCTACAGAAAACCCTACAAAGACCTGTCCTTCCCTTGACAACACTAAACAAAGCCTCTCTCACTTTTCCTTTTCTCTCCCGCTCTTCTCTCCCGCTCACACCCAGTGACCCGTGCTTCCTTTGGGCATACTATACTAGACCTCCGTACCTTTCGCGCTCATTTCCTTCTGTTAAGATATCTCACAGTTTCCACTCTCTTCTTTTTTTCTCCTCTCTGACTTATGGAAACTCTGTCTCAAAAAGTGATTAAATAAAGCCAGTCAGATTGACAAAATAATGGTGCATTTGTATTATTTATGTGAGTCCCTAAAGTCCCCACAGGTTGTAACACATTATGAAACACGTAGGCCCAAATATAATAGCCTATATTATGAAATAAGATAGACACTGAATACTGCAGTTGTGTTGGGACTCTCTGAAATTATTTGGCATTCCCTTCCAGCACTTCTTGAGTTTTCTCACATTTGTTTTTGCATTACGTAACAGTTGGATTCCTACTGTCTTTCCTATATGTCTACTTTGTTACTTACATATTGTCTGTTTTTAAATACATCAATGTTTTTTTTTTTTTAACACTCACCTTAAGGTTGTTTCTGGTCATGACCAAAAGTACCATCCCAATCTTGGAATTTATTCAGGTTTGTGTTCATTAAGAATAGAGAGCATGTGTCTTCAGTGTCAGTATATTTCCAATTAGTTCAAGTACATTTTAATTATGTCCTCCATCTTCCTGTTGGCGTAGGAAACAGGAAGCAGAGATGAAAGAAAGAAAAAAGATATGCAATTACCAGATAATGCATGAATTATTGTTTAAGAATATATACGTTTTTACAAAAAAAAATCTTGTCATAGGCGTGTTAATATAGAACATAAAGTGAATTTTAGAATCAGTGTGATTGTATAGAAGGACGAGAGTGGGCGTGAGGTAGTTATCTTGTCTTAATGCCATGTGGGCTAAAGCACTTTGAACTGTCTTTTGTTGAAAGATGCTATATACATAAATTTGCCTTGGGCATGAATAGACACAAATTTGTAGGCGGAGATGCGTCTGCATGCAGCTGGAGTATCTGGTGAGTTCTGAGATCGTTCAGATCTGATGTTCAGGACTCAACTACTCAGTCACATATAGGCTGGTGGCCTACTATGCAAAGAGTTATTTAATTTCTGTGGCTGAATCTATATGTCCCCCCCTCTGGACTTGAGGACTGAGTCGTCGTGGAATTCTGTCACATGCACTGTGACGTGCTCACTGTCATTATGTCAGGAAGCTGAGCAGTGAAAGAAAAAAATGTGCTATGAGATTGGACTTAAGGGAGACCTCCACTAATTTTTCCCATCAAAGTCAGTTTAAAGGTCTTGAGTGCTACTTGCATATGTGAATAGAAGTTGTTTTAAGCCTTTTGTGGCTCCAGAGGGAGCTTTGTGAAGTCCGATAAATTGCCTCAAGTTAAGTCAAGTCAAGCATTGGAATCAGCGTTGGTTGCAGCTCAAGAAGTTTGAAAATGAAAATAATCTGGGGGCGTGGAGGTAGAATGAAGTGATCTTACCAGACCTCTGTAGCCTTCTCCTCATCTCCGTTTGAGGCTTGTGAGAGGGTGCATTAACCGCTACAAGCATAACACTCCAAAATGTTGATGAGCAAGTTATAATGTAGGCACCAGGTTTTGGCAAGGAAGAAGAATGGATGGAATAAAAAAGACAATATCTCTGGTTCTGCTGCATCAATTTTTGACCTTTTTTAAAAAAACTGTCCATTTCTGCAAGATAAGCAAGGTCTACCTCTTACATCAGAGTAGATCAGTAAAACTTCCCCTTTACATCTGCTGCTAAATACTACTAATATATACATATACATATTGTCATTATTTTCCCTAACAACATCACATCTATACTGTTATTCATTTTATGGCTTTTATCTTCTTTATTGAGTAGCGTTATCGAACATTTCTTGTTTGAGGCTTACAGCGCTTTCTCTCTCTCTCTCTCTCTGTCCATGTGTCTCTCTCTTTACAACCACAGTAAGCAAGGAGGCTAAGAAACCGAACTAAGTGACATGTTCTTTCTGTCTGTTTATCAATCTCCTCCGCTCCGTTTCAGTACTACGGAGAGCACCGTAAACGTCAAATTGCATCGCAGCAGTCAGTGGGAGTGGGTGACGGTGATCAATAACGTTTTGCTTGGTTGGAGTACAAGTTTTGAGAAAAAACACGGGTACAAGTCAGGCTGTCATTCATAAAAAATATTATATCAGATTCCAAAAGCTACCCAGGCCGTGGAACCCCCAGCCCCCCTCCCCGCGGTCTATTATTGTCATCATCCTTTCTCTGACCTTCTGCTTTAGTCCAAGAAAAGGTGGAAATACCACAAACACTAAAGAATGACAAGTAGAAAATGGAAGAGGAGAAGGAGGTGACCGTAGAGCGTGCAAAGGAAAGGGGAGGTTAAGACTCATACTGCATGTCGAGGAGACAAAGTGATAGAGAAAAATAGGAAGGGACGGATGGAGGAAGAGCGAGAGGAGGAAGAGTAGGGTTGCGGCCAGGTCAAGTCTGTCTCCTGTCCCCACAGGCTTACGTGACTTACCAGCAGTGCAAGTTAAGCAAAGTTCAAGGTTGGATTGGCTTGTATTTGAAGGTAAAAGTCAAACTCAGCTTACTCAGTGAAATGGTGCTCTTTGGCAGCACATGGGTTTACTCAAAGGCCATGGAAGCAATAAACACACTATAATCACTGCTATCATAACAAAAAAATATATATTATTATTATTTCCCATTGCATGGTGGTGATATAAAGCCCAAAATATTGCACATTTACAATGCTTGACAGTAAATGATGATGGCGAGATGACATGATGGTGATTTTGGATGCTTCATAGTCCTTGCTGAAGTTCAAGTGCGAGAAATAAGAAGATAAAGATTTCAGTTTTAAACATTGAAAAATATTAAAGCCCTTTAATAAAATCTGCTGGATGTACAATGACATTCTACTTTTCACATTTCCTTCATTAATTTCAACACCTATAAGGGCAGTCGAGTATGTACAGTATGTTTCGAATGCTATACCTCCGAGAAAATAGTGACACCAAGGAAGGTTGTCACGCCCCTTGGTGTCACTTTATTTATAGTTGCCCACGGCGTTAATTTAGGATTAGGCGACAAAACCACTATAGAAATACATGAATGGGCTTAAAAATACTTTTGTACAATGAAAATGACACTGAACGTTGTGAACACGGGACACGAACAAACAACTGATTGTAACTTGACGAACGGGACACAAACAGCAGTCTCCTGGATGAAAGCCTTGTGTTTGTTGGAGAATTGGCTGGTCTATACTACTGCACCTGACTTCTACTTTTGCTCTTGTTATAATTACTATGATCGCTGTTGTCTTCTTTTGTTCCTTCTTTCAGTGATCGACCGTGTGAATAGATGATAAAACCTACAAGTGGGTATAGCACGACTCTACTGACCCACATCTATGAGCCTTATAACCACTGATAACACCTATTTAATAACCTGATAACAGTCTAACCGGCTGAATAATTAAAGGGCCAGTAGGGTTTTAAGGAAAATGCAGCATAAGAGATGTTTAATGTAAAAAGAGATGTTTGGTAAATGCTACCTGCAACCCATGTTTCAAAAAAAAGTAAAAAAAGTAAACTTTCTTGAAGAATAAATTATATTGTTTTCCATTTATACTGTAAACAATCTCTGTACAGAGGTTTGGGTTATATAGATAGACTTGCATTCATAATGGGACAGGTCATTTTCTAACTTTCCTTAAACTACTGTTTCTTCTGATACTCAATTTGCAAAATGATAAAAGAAAAACAGCCCATTATTTAGAAATATTCCTCCTCTATTACGTGTCAAATGTTATAAGTGAGTTCAGTAAATATATCTAATTGGAATGGAACTCAGTGTTGGCAAACATGTAAAGGTCAGCATTCATACTCTGCATGCAGTGAGAATATGAAATTAGTACATCCTTCCTTTTTGGTTGCTTAAGGGGTAAACTACTGGATTGTTTATTCAGATTCCCTGAAATGAATTCATATACATATTTCTGTGTGTATTCACCTGTGGAAATGAACGCAGACATTCAATATTAATTGCTGCTCAAAGCTATTGCTGCCTCTTTTATTTTGTTTCTTTGCTCGCAAATAGCATTTGTATGTTTGTATTTGTCACCCCGTGTGCAGATACATGGCTTTATTAACAGCTGGATAATAAAGCAGATGGCTGCATTCATTTCTAATACACAGTAGGTGGTTACGAATAAATACATGTAAACAATTTATGTGATAGTGGCTAATAAGATAATAAAGACTGCATGGGTATGGTTGTAAATTGGCCAAAATCATGTGTTATTCATACATAAATGTGTGTGCACGTGTGTGTGAACAGATGTGAACTGATCATCGTGTTGACAAAAAAATTAACAGAATCCTAAACAAAAAGAAAATAATGTTAGCATAATTTTGCATTCAGATTCACATTTTTATAATTAACAGGCCGCCTGCGAAAACAAAGATTAACAATAGCAGTTAATTTACTTGGCAGGCACTCTGAGCCAGAGCAGATTCATTGAATTTGAGTGTTGGGTATGGTCACTGTGAAGGTAGAAAAAATAATTTACATGGCACCAAAGAGTGCAGCGTACGTTTCCTAGTCTGACTAAACCAAATGAAACTCTGAAAGTGTTGTTTTCACACTCTCCTTCTCCCAAATTGCCATTTCTCACTACTGATTACAGACAAGTATATGGGCAGCAGAGTGTCATAGGGAGTAAGTGACTGTCCTGCATGAGTGTCGTCGAGCAGGATACTGAATTTCCACCAGCTCCAGGAGTACGGAGGATCAGCCGATAGCTGAGGATCTTAAAGACTCACAAAGGGGTTTGGTAGTGTGCCAGTGAATCTTCATGAGTTCTCCTCAGCTATCCTCCAACTCATTTATTTTAGCATTTTAATTTCTGAATTTTTACCGGCAACTGTTGCAGAGTTTGTTTCAGAGGTCTAATGTTGTGATAAAACATGTTGGGAAAGTTGGCAAGCTCATTTCCAGGTTCATACTTGTATTTGGGGTTTCTACTAGAACATTTTTTAATGTTCAAAAAACACATTATTTTTCTCATACTGTCTGTCTGAATATACCTGTATACACCCTCTGTATGTGGGTTGGTAGTCACTCACAGATACCAAAATGTATGTGCACAAGCACTGAAAAAGTGAGTTTTTCATGATATGCCCCCTTTCAGACACACAAATTGACATTACCATATCAACGGATAGAACTACCCAAGCATTGTAAAGCACGACTATATCAGCAAGCAAGTTTATGTGCTAAAATACAACAGTCAGGTAACAATATGTTCTTAATATTTTTGTTTGTTTAACAGGCACAGCTATGAAGACAAATGTTTCGAAAATAAGTTAATTTGCTCTCTAACATGGAGGTACAGTGTAAAATACAGATTATGTTAACTCCAGTCTGATTAGCCTAGTTTGGCACAAACACTGGAAGCAGAAGGATAGACTTGCAAAGTGCCAACCACAACGACAAAACAACCAATCTATATATTTACATATTTACATGTTGTATATTGTGTATATAACATATTAAAATAGAAAAAAAAAACATATTGCTGTATAATACGAAGGTATAATACTTATTGGAGTGTGCCACATGGGGACATCAGTTTTTGAAATTGGTACAGCATTGAGGAAGTATGCATGTCATGTGACTTGTTGACCGGAACATAACGGTGGAAACAAGAGTGCGAGTTGGAGAGAGGAGTTCCGGTGTTGTCAGAGGTTGTTGTGTTGGAGTACAGAAAAGGTAACTTATTTTCAATGTCATGACTGAATATTTTCAATGTCATGACTGAATATTGTGGATGCGATGCAAGATTTCACAACGAGACTTCTCCTTGAGCGAGACACACAATAACAAACAGACCGGATCAAGCGAAAAGTGAAAGAAAAAGAAAAAAGAAAGAAAATGTTTTATTTCTCTGCAAGGTCCTTTCCATAATGTTGTCAGACACTTAGTGAATGGAAACTAACTCAAGTGAGTAGTTGCCCCGAGCAATTACATTACATCCTGTTTAGCGGCTGGTGGTTGCAGCGTTCTCCCACAATACTGGTACAATTTCAAAAATCGTTGTCTCCATTAGTCACTTAGACTTAAACATGGGGAAATAGGCCAATAACAACAATGCTGGTTAAGCATATTGCACAGTAACAACTGAGGGCGACTCAGACATATTTATCAGCATGTTGATCAGCTCCTCTCAGGTGGAAGGAGATATATTGGAAACATTTTAGTGAGGAAATCAACCTGGAAGTATACAAGTAAGGGGGACAAAAATAGGTTTTTGAAAAGTGAGGGCAATAGTGAGGGGATAGGCGGTGAGTTCCCCCATCTCCAGCGTAAATTATGCCCTTGTAAAGAATGGTCGAGCAACCAGCCAACAGGGAAACACCAGTTTCTTTTTTTAGGAGAGTCCTCCTCAGTTTATAGATCAATAGATTCAGAACACAACAGCTTGGAGTGGTTGCTGCAGCAGTCATGCAGAATCGATGCAGGGCTGATGGATAATGGGATACATCAACAATGTTTACCGGTGTAAAGTAACACCAGGAAGTGTGTGAGGGCCTCTGTGGAACATTTAGAATGTTTACAGGTGTTCATTTTTGCATTTAGTATGGATTTATTGTTGGGTATCCAGTCATGAAATAGCCTTGGCAGTACAGCTGCTGTACCCATCTGCCTCACTGGGCCTCGCTCAGGCACACACACACACAAACACACAGATATTCAATAAATGTACTGTACATGTATTCATGTTATTGCTCTCAATGTCATGGACACTTTGGACATTTACTGAGCACAAATTAATCATGCATGTTTCATATCTTCCTGGCTTTATTGTAGACCTCCTCTTACTGTGTGTGTGTGTGTGTGTGTGTGTGCTTGTACAGCTACCTTTGTGAGGACCAATCTGAGTGTTAGGCCTTCAGAGTAAGGACATTTTGGCCGGTCCTCACCTTCGGACTTCGAAGGCCTGTTTTAGAGTTCAGACTTGGTTTTAAGGTTCAGGTTAGAATTAGGTTTAGGTTAAAATAAGGGTAAGGGTTGGGGTCAGGCATTTAGTTGTGATGGTTAGGCTAAGGGGCTAGGGAGTGCATTATGTCAATGAGTGTCCTCACAAAGATATAATTACACGGCTGTGTTGATGTGTGTCAATGTGCTCATGTCAGCTAGTTTATGTGTGGTCAAAGAGGGTGCAGCCAGGTAGGAGTCGACACAGCAAATCAAAGATTGATCATGTGGTAATACACACACGCACGGAAAAAAAAAAATCAAATGTTCTAACATACACACACAAACTCTCAGCTACAAAATCTCACACTTCAATCAAATTATATAAACGCCAGCCCCAAGGCCTTATAAACACCCCCACACTCATACACACACACACACAAACATGCACACACAGTAAATGGCTGTCTCTGCAAGGCTACCTATATGTCACACATTCAATTAAATTTAAACACAAGTACTGTTTAAATTATTTTTCTCACCTAATTCATTACTGGCATGAAAATAAAAAAATAACTTTATGACTAATTACTAGATTATAAGCAGTGTGTGACCTCAGCTACAGCAAGTGCTGAAAGATAATTTCATTCTTTTTCATGTCATCTCCCTCTATTTCTACCTCAACACTTCCATCTCGTCATCTTCTCTCTCTCTCTCTGTCTCTCTCCCCTCCCATCTCCCCCTTTATCCTCCGTTTCTCTCTCTCTCATATGTATTGATCCGTCCTGCGACCCCTTTCTCCTACTCTCACTCTCTCCTGATCCAATCTCAGTACTGCCAGCATGATGATAGCTTTGTTTACAACATAACTTGAGGGCAATCAGGAGGGACACTCTGTATATGTGTGTGTGTGTGCAGCTGTGAGCAGGGTCTTGACAAGTATCCTGGTGTAATTAGACAAGGCCCAGAGCCTCTGCTTTCTTTAAAATGATAATTGCCTCACATATCACACCTGCGTCTTGCTCCCTCTCATTCTGATATCCCTGTATTTCTGTACATCTTTCAGTTTTTATTTCTATTATTTATATATTTCCCTACCTGTATCTTAAGTATTCTCTCTTTCTGTCTCAACTTTTTTCTCTCACTGTATTTCTCTCTTTATCTCTATGCCTAACTATTTGGTGCAAATAACAAGACATCATTGATAGAGCAGAACAATGATTTTCCCTTGCTATTGCTGTATTTTTGTCTCTACGCCCCCTCTCTTCCTCAACAACTCAATTTTAAATTTAATTTAAAATGATGCTTTACATGAATAGCTGGTTGTGATTGTTGCCAAAGCAATTATATGGTGAACAATAACAATTATTGTTTAACCTTCAACAAGGACAGATTTATTGAATCATGACAATGGATGGATGAACGGACAGATGTGCTGTTTCCCATGTCCATAGTACAAACTAATAAGTACTGCATGTACAGTGCAGTATACAAGCTTAATTAAAAAAATATTGTAGCAGTTGGTATAGAAACAAAAAAATGGAATGTACTTTAACATTTTGTTTCACTAACTTGAAATTGCAACAACTACAGAGTGCTACAGGGATGACATATTTTTATAGGCCAACCAGGAAGCCTGGGTTCCCTCAAAATTCTATTGGGTTTTGGATTATTGCAGAAAATAAGCTCTGTGGCAAACTCACGTATATGATACTTATACTTTTTTTTTCCGTAAGATAATCTTCACAAATGAACACAACTTTTATGATTTTTGAAGTGTAAATGAAATCGGCAGAAGTAAAAAGCTAACGTTGGCTGTAAGCAAACTAAACCACGGTCGCATGAGTGTGAGTATACACAACGAGGCAGTAACAGTGGATGAGTCGGCTTGATGACGTTTAGTAGTCTCATTTAGCCACGTGTTAGTAACCGCCTTTTCTTAAGAAACATAAAGGCTTGCGATATTTACTGACATATTTTATATCGTAGAACAAAACGTTAAAATCTCCTAAGCTTGTGTTAACCACAGACCTTATTTCATGTGTCTAACTAAAAACCCATTGACTAACAGACAAGGGAACCGGAAGTGCTAAAATGCTAACTAATTTTTGGGTTTTAGGACTCATTCCTGTAGCACTCTAGTAGTTAGTAGTTGGACTTGTTTAGCCAACATCTATATGAATTTTTTTGGGCATCATTAAATCAGCTCTTAGTTTCTGCTGTGCATGGCATTTTGGGACAAAATTGTCCATCAACACCTCACTCATAAATCAAGTAACCATTGTAAAACAGACAATGTTGGTTGGACTTTTGGAATTTTACACTATCCCAATGTAAATGCAGTATGCAGTGTGCAAGTACAAACCAGCTAAGGTCTCTTTTTCATGGAGGATGGGCTGAACACAGAGCTGTAATGTACTACATTACAATGGAATGAAAGATCACAACATTTACTATGATTAAGCAAGTCATATGAGATGTGTGGTGTAAGTCAAATGACTGAATTCATTCCCCCTCTCTTCTTCTCTCAGCCCTCTGGCTGTGTTAGAAATTCAATCACCTCTCACATGACTAGCCACTGTTTTAATTCCGTCATTTAAATGTTTTAATTTGAACATTTCAGCTCACACAAACCGTGCACACAGACACAGGCAGACTTGAACAAATCAACAAAACGCTCCCTTGCTTCCTATCTGTCTCTCTCAACCATACAAAGAGACACAAATATGCATACTCACACATGCATTTGCATACTTGTTTTGTTTATTTGACAATTCATTTTTAAAAAGACACTGACATGATTGCGACGCCAATGTGCAAACACAGTTAGATGTCCTCGTGGTTGTACACTAAGGTTATTGCCATGCACTTCGACGGGCGAGATACTTAACACTTCAGGCCAGATCTCAGGGCATTTGTCTATATTAGACTCCCCAACTTTGCTATCTTGCAGCCCCAGGTTATGTTTGTCCTGTGTCATATTCGTTGTCTGTGGCTGCCTTCTCCTTCTGAAGCCTCTAAGCCCTTTTCAGGCCGTGCTGCCAGTGGGTGTTGCAGTCAACAGTTGGGTCTCCAAAGTCCTCATATGCGATTATGCATTTTCTTTTCTTCAGCTGGCCTTTTTGAAATGTTTCCTCTGCACTCATGATGACCGCTGACATTATGCAAATGGCTTGACAGGATCCAAAAAGGCAGCCAATCCTGAGGCATGCTAATGGCATGCCCGAGTCAGCGCAGCTGGTGCTGGGCGACTGGCCCAAGTAGCAACTGTATTTCTACCACTTCTTACTAGGAACTCTGCAGTTGTCTTTTTATGTATAAGAGACAAAGAACAAGTTAGATAACTCCAAGGACACAATGCGGGCACCTGTAGGGAATCAAGTGTGTTGTTTTGGAGGCTACAGGTGAGTCTTTTGGTCTTTACAAAGACCATCATAAGAAAGAAAGGATCTTTATATTCTAGTATCTATACCAGAATATAAAAAAAAATGCTCCATTACAAGTGATATTTTCAAAGCGTACTTAATGTGGCAGTAGGCAGAATGTTTTTGGCATCATTGGGCAAAATTCCATATGAACCTTTCAGCATATTGTAATTCTAGTGTTCAGAGAGATAACTAAATGTCTGGCTGTGTTTCTAGGCTTTAAAAAATCTAGCCCGTGACGGGAGACTTTAGCCGATCACAGGTCATTTCAGAGAGAAAGCGTTCCTATTGGCTGTTCATTCAACGGAGGCAGCTGTCAATCACTCGCAAACTCAAATCAAACGGTCAAACTAGACAGCGCTGATCAAATATGAATTAATATTCAGTTACTGAAATGTAAAATGTCTTCAGAAACAAATTTTCGTGTTCTGTTTAGCTCTAAAATGAGAAAATTTCATCCGGCTGACGGGCGGTGCATGGTATTTCCTCAACTGTTCTCAACATGGCTGCCGGGTCACAAACTTTCTCATTTTACAGCTAAACAGTACACTACAAGATGTTTCTGAAAACATTTGATGCAAGAAATAGGCATTACAGTAATAGAATATTGATTCATATTGAATCAGCACTGCCTAGTTTGACCAGTTGATCGGAATTTGGCTCCAGCTCGGCTCTGATTGGTTGTTTTCCTCCGGTCTGTGAAATCTTGCAGATTCCATTAGGAGCACCAGAGTAAACAGAGGCACATGCTTTTTTTCAGATTACCTGTCTCATGCCCTACTGTCAGGATATAGTGACCATTTTATAAAGACAACTTTTTTTAATCATATTTGTTCCAGTTCTACCCACTGCCGCTTTAAAGGCTTTATTGTTTCATTATTTCAGTACTGCATTAATGGCAAAGCAGCATTTTAATGTTGCTGGTCATGGTGGAGCTAGTCTAACTACTTTATGTACTGTTGGGTACACAGTAATGGAAAACAACCGGACTGTTGGAAGAGGTTTTAATTCCTCGGTGAAGGCAGACATGGTCAGCAGAGACAACAGCATTAGCAGAACACTTCTGTCAGGATCCCAGTGACAGACAGCCCCAGGATGCAAGGGCAGACTGAGGGTCATCTGTGTAATAGGCCAGTCGTCAAGAGTCCCAGAAAGTTTGGCAGTATCAGGATAGCATAGCAAGTAGTCCATCGCTCAACTGAGGGAACCAAGGTTCAAGCCCTTATTGGCCCCGTTGAAGTGTCCTTGAGCAAGACACTTATTCTCCACCTGTGCAATAGGTGCTGTCCCTGTCACCGTTGCAACCTTTTATTCAGTTCAAAGTCCTCCTCAATGTCCTTGGAAAAATGTATTGATCTTTCTCTACCAATTGTAAATCATACAGAGTAGAAACTGTTTTTCTGACCCTGAGTGCGTTTGCCTGCCCTGCACACCTGTGGCTCATCCAATCATCAGCCCTTGGGACTTGTATCCTGCCTCCCCAGCGGCACCTTTTAACCTAATTAGTGTTTGTGGACATATAGAGCGTGCTTTCTTTGTCACCGTTTCCTCAAAGTTGCCCTTGAGTTCTTGATACCTGCCTGTTTATGTGCGGCCCAGTCTCTTAATTTGCCTTCACATTTCTTTTGTCCTTGTTTACCTGCATGATATCTACAAGTAAAAATCTTCTTAACCTTACTCTCTTGGTGTCTGTGTTTGCGTCCGAGTACCTGCACTTGTTATTTTTGTTTTGTTAAAGAATGAACTGCTAACTGAAGCACTGGGTATGCTGCTGTTGTCGATGTTGAGTAGGACAAGGCTGTTTTCCTGCATCAGGTCGATGGTGCAGCCAGAAGGCCCGATGTCTTGCAGCTAAGGCTGGCCCACACTAAAAGATTTTTCAAATCTTAACAAATTTTGAAAATGTGAGAGACCCCACACATAAAAACATGTTATGTTAACATTTTTGTTCCGATGGTGTGTGGTGAGCAACGATTTGGCAAAAACAGCACACCACACACCAACAGATCCCATTCACGAACAAAAGTACCGACTAAAAAAACGGAAATCTCGAAAAAATCTCTCGTGATCAGCGCTGTTGCCATGAATTAACAACTTGGTCCTTCATTTCTAAGGTCCATCTTACTACTAATTTATGCCTCACGTTTAGCATTAGCTCATGCATTAGCTGCAACCGCAATGACGGCTGTAGTTGTCCTACCTTCTCCAGTCAGCTTGGTTCTCATTGGCTAAGTATTATGTTCGAAAGTCTCCTAATTTCTTTGCGGGTTACATGGATGACATGATATGAGTTGCACCACACACTGCTGATTCCACACACAAAATGAAACATTAATACACTGATACTATGTAAGATAAGTGGGGGAATGCAGGGACTGTGATTAAAAAAAAATGTCTTGCTTAGTTAAAATTACAGAAAAGGTTCATTGTTTTACATAAAAAAAAAAAAATGTTGATGGTGCTTTTTGGTAGTTGTTGTTTAGCTATAGAATAGGGATCAAAAGTCTGTGTTTTTTAATGTTAAAGCACTTATCTCTCCAACTGTAACCACAGTGGTTGTAAATTTCCACCACAATACTGACTTCACTTATATAATTCTTATCCTGATTATCTCATTCCACTTCTCTGTCATCATCAATTTGCTGCCGTGCCATCTTTCTACTGATCTCTGTGTCCATCTGCCTCCATCCCTCCTTCCCCGTGCGTCCCACCCTCTCACTTTACCACAAAAGTGTTTCATTCTCTCCGCCCTGCTGTTTTTGTTTTTATCTTTTATAGCTGTTTTTTTGTTGCCGTTGGTCTCTTTCCGTTGGTCTCGGCCTGACACCTCAAGGCTCTCTCGCAGTTGCATCTCGAGAGTGTTAAACAAAAGTTTGATAGCACAAGGAATCGCATGCTCTCTCTCCTTTTTTGAAGTCCCAACAGATGGCTTCCAGGACTCCTTCAATGCCGGAGAATGCAAAACAGAGAAATCTTTTATTTGGCACTTAAAAAGACTAAGAAGACGTGAGAGAGTACACTTGGGGCTTTCTCTGGCACAAAAATGTATACACAGAAATATATACAGTATCATGTTTATCCAACTTTACTTACTTTCATCCCTCCATCCATTTATCCATCCTTCCAGTCAATCCCCAGTCAATGGGTTCATCAAAAACCATGTCTCAATGTAACCCGATATCACGACAAAGTGTGTACTAGGCCCACCTGTCCACCACAGGATGGCGCGTCAGTGTCACGTTTGGCCTCACAAAGACATGAATATTACACACCTGTATTAATGTGCAGTACCAGCAGGGGGCAACAAAAACACCGACTTAGGTTTAGGCAAGAAAACAACTTTGTGAAGTTAAGGGAAACGTCATGGTCACTGACTAAGGATCAGGCAAGAAAATCACCTAGTTTAAGTGAAAATGTCATGGTTGAGCTTAAAATAAGTTTTTAAACTAAGTAAAACATGTACGGAAACAACTTAACGTCAGTGCGGGAAACACGTGACAAACATGTCACAAACTTTGCAGATGTAATTTGTCAAACAAAACACTGGTCTCAAACACTGGTGCTCTGTTTGAAAGTCCTGTGTTTGTTGGACCCATCCACCTCCCCACCCGCTTACCGTAAGTGGTCTTTCTCGCTTTATATACTACGTAACTAGCTCTGAAGTTTCAGACTTCCATCACTACACAACACGTGGCAAATGTCATGTGATAAACTGTCACTACAAAACCCCGCACCTTCATGCAGGTGTGTAATATTCTCGGCGACACAAAATGCGACACGCTTTCTTCCGATGGACAGGCAGGTCTTGTACACACTTTACCGTGAGACTGGGTTGCTCTGCAATGTTCTTTCATTTGTCTACTCACCTCTTCATGCATCTATCCTCCCCAATTGTCTACCTAATCTTCCCTTCCTTTATTAATCACTCCTGACTTCCAGTTTTCAAAGCATGCTTTCCCATGCCATCATGTAACTGGTTCTGCTTCAATAGAATCTCCACCAGCGTGTTAAACTTGAATGATTTTAACAATAAAAAACGCCCTCAACAAACCACATCTGTCTTGGAACATGTTGTTCATCCTTGACTTTACAAGGTCGAAATATGGGCTCAATTACTATAAGACAACTGGCTCTCATCTGTTGGTGATGTTTTCTTGCTTCTCTGTGTGTTTCTCTTGTTTATGTGCTTGTTAGTGTGCCGCGTGTGTCCGTTACTGCTGATTTCATCCGCTCTGATCTTGTGTTTTATTGCAGCAGACGGAGTACAACATGTCCATGTTGCTGCTGCTGCTGCTCTGTGCGCACACATTTTTGGCATGTCCGGGTTGCCAGGTCAGTCCAACCATGTTAATGAGATCAGAGTTCAACTGCTCGAGCGCCTTTCAAAACACACTTACACACATGCAGGGGAATCCTTTGTTATAGGAAACAGCCAAGACTGAGGCATCATCTCAACACTATATCACTTCATCCTCCCACCTCTCCATCCATCACATGGGTCCATCTGTCTCTCATCACCCCTGTAATCTTCATCCCTCTTTCCCTTCCTTGTTCCGTCTCTCCATTCTTTCCCTTCGCTTCACTCCCTCCATCTGTCTCTCATTATCAGCTACTTTTGTCACCCTTGTCCTCTCAATCCAACACCTCCCTTGTTCTCTCCAATTTTCCTTGCCCCTGGTGTTTTCTCTCTTTTTTTCACACCTCTTCTCTCTGTCCTTTATTGTGTCCTTATCCCTTTCTTCACCTCCTCTCTCCTCCTAACTTCTGTCACTCTCTTCTCATCACTCACCTCCACGCTGTCTACTTTCTCTCCACTCTTTTCTCCTTTTATCACCTCCTTCACTCCCTCCGTACCATTCGGTCTCGTCCCTCATTTTTCACCCTTGCCCTCTCATCGGCTTCCATGACTCACCCTTCATTTACTCGCTACCCCTCCTCCTCATCCCCATATTGTCATGATATCCTTGGCCTTCTTGTTGATGCATTCGACCTTTTTGACATACACCATTTCCCTGTTTCCGTCAACTACAGTCTTTTGTCAGAGGGCAGAAAATCGGGCCTCTTTCACACAACACATTCTCATCTTAACTTGTCACATACTGGTTCGGCGCCACCTTTTGGTCTCTGTAAACACATGCTTAACGTTGTGAGCTAAACAAAAAACACTTGCTTAGGATTGGGCAACAAAACCACTAAATTAGGTTTAGGAAAATACAACATGGTTGGAATTCAAATGACTACGTTTTTACAGTGAAAATGTGACTTGACGTTGTGAACACGAACAAACAGCTGATTGTAACGTGACGCATTAGACACAAACAGCGATTTCCTGGATGAAAGCCTTGTTTTTTGTTGGACCCTTCCATCTCCCCTCCCGCCTGGTGTGTCTCTTTCGTTCTTTATACTTCATCACCGTAGGACTTTCTCTGTGCATTTACTGTTGCTGCGAATGGGTTTAAATTGTAGTTAATGGAAATCCCATTGCGTCTCTTACCATCGTGAAAGAGTGCCTTTTGCAGCAGTATCGAACGCCTACGAGACCGTGACAAAGCGTACGTGTTTGACGCCCTGGGAATGAGAACGGACTAACTTGAACGTAGGCGTGCCAACTTGTGCCTTTTCAAGCTACAGATATTTGAATTACTTCATCACCATTTGTCTAAGACTGATTCTTTTCTTTATTGTACACAATGATGAGATACATAATTATGGTAGGTGTCCTCAGTTAAACATAAGGTCATCCATTTAAGTCAGAGCGCTGGTTCCTTATGTAGCGCAGACGGGCGTTACAGTATGCGCATTGCCAACAGAAACATGGTTAGTGTGGGTGGGTGGGTAAGTCAAGGCAGCTCCTTATCGCTTTTCTATTTCTGACAACCCTAAAACCACCTGCTGGATCCCCTCTAAAACTGGATTGCTTGACACCTGGACACATTCTCCCCCAGTCTATAAAGTCTCCTGTCTTCAGTACCTGTGCAACACCAGTACTACATGTGATGCTGCTAAGTCAGGCCAGCTGCCAGGTAGCCTATTATTGGTTGCATTCAATAAAACGATATTACCGCTGGACTGGGGTAACTCAGTACAACCCATTCTATTGCAGAGCATACGTATTTCCAAACAAAGGCCGCCTCCTGCAGATGAATTAAAGTGGCCATAAAAAGTCAGGAAGGAGGCAGAATATACGACATAGTTAAGGCATTTCAATACATCTCTGAGAGAGTGCGCAACTCAGAATGACAAAGTATGAGACAGAAGGGGGGTGTTTTTTGCACAGAAAATGAGAGATGCAGGGATGAAGGGAGGGAGTGAGAAAGAGAGAGATGGATGGAGAGAGTGGGAAACAAAGAGTGATAAAGAGGGGATGAAAGAGACGGACAGACATATAGAGCGATAGAGAGAGCAATTTTTCTCCTCGTTGTATTACTCCCTGAGATCTCCTTAAAATAAATCAGGGTAGTTTATCTTGCCAACAATGCACTTACTGCTCTGTTCATAAACAATGCTTTTATGGCTTCTCACCAGATTAACTTACTTAGCTGGAGAACCTGATGGAGTGAAATGCATACTTGTAAGAATGTTTAGCCTGGAGTACGGATGGAGAGAGATGAGAGTAAAGCAAGGGATGAAGAGGGATGGAGAGGGGGAAAAGGATGGCAAGGAGGGAGGAAAGAGAAAAAAGCTTGAAAGCAAATGCAAAAAGAGATTGGAACAAAGTCACTGTAATTATACAACATTGGTAATAAAAGCAACATTAAATATAACTGAAAGTAGTGCAGGACCACAATCAAAGGCAAAGCTGTGGTATTTAAATTAATTTAAATATCTTGCAATCATGATATTGGGACTCTTTAACAACTTCATGCAATAATTGAATTTGAGGTACATTAATTTAATGGCTGCAATGGCTATTTTATGCAGTCTGAAAGTGCCCAAGCATAGTTTAAACTGACTGGCATTTAATTCCAAGTTGCTCACACAGCCCGGCCTCATTCCCGGGGCGCCAAATATCGACATTGTGTCTCAGCCATCGGCTTGTAATAGTGACGCAGAAGGCACCATTCAGCATCTTAAGTTATGTAACTTTCTTTTTAACCCAAACAATGATCTTTTCCTAAACCTAACCAAGTAGTTTTGTTGCCAAGTGTTTTTTTTTTTTTTATTTACGTGAACCACTTGTTTTTTCCTGCGACCGTGGCATAGCTTGACGCGTAGGGTTACAAAAAGTGACGCCAAGGGGTTCTGACCAAGCATTCTTTCTGTGTGACGAGTTGGGAATGACATCAGGTTGGCTCACATATTATTTGTAAAGCGTTTCCGTTGATTATTATTTTACCTGTGAAGAAAGAAAAAGCGTACACCTTAATTTAATTAGTAATTAAGCATGTTACCTTATTTGTATTTGGTGTTTATGATGACTGAATTAATTAATAAATTAAACCTGTATTGCCTCTATGGGAATTGGCTTTGCACAAAAAGCATTAAAGACATATAATATAACAAACAACATGAGCATCATTTGGGTAATCAATAAAGGCCATCAGGCGCTTAAGTTAAAAAAAAAAAAAAAAAAAGATTATTGTTTTTCAGCTATCTGACCACTTACCCTTTAAAGATCCACCTGGTTGAAAACTCACAGACCGAGGAGACTCATTAAAATATCAAGTATGCCAATCATACAACGACATGGCATGCATGTTATAGTTGAAAACCAGGCATGCTTCCTCCCGTGGGTTCGCAGGTTTTACATAACTGCTTCATTGCCTGTCAGAAAACTTTGGAAGTGGGGGAAAAAAAAAACTGATAGAGAAGAGAAAATGTTTTTTAAACCAGAAACAGATTTCCCATAAAATCTTGTTTTGACCTTGGCCCGACAGCCCCAGCCGTGTCCCTGACTCCTAAAGTGAAATTGAGTCTCTCTCTGGTCCACATGCAGACACTCACTGTAAAACTTGAGGGCTGCACGGTTGCAGCGCAGAGAAATGGTGGGAAACATGCGACTTTTGACCCCCCTGGTCGGGGTCACAGCCAGGCCAGCGGAGACCTAAGAGAGAAGGAACATCATGAAGATGATCGGGTCTGACAGCCCACTTCCTCCCCAGACAGGAAGTCAGGTGGATAACTGCTCCAAACTGCAAACGACTGTTAGGCTGACATTATCACCTGCCTTTAAATGCACAGTAGGAGATGGACAAGATTAGAGAGCTTCACATAAGCTGTTAAGGGATCAGATTCCATATTAATAGAAAAAAGGACTTGTGTCTGGTTTTGTTTAGATGTCTAAGTTGTTGGTTAAAAGGCATTATATGACCTTTTTCCTGCTCTTTATCTACATCTTTATTGCATTTGGAGATAGGATTAACCCTTTAAAGTTCTGCTCAACCGTTTGGTAGAGCGCATTTTGAGTCACTATATCTGATTGAAAAATGTGTTGAACTGAGTTGAGAATGACTCGACACATTACAGTTTCAGAGGTCTTACTGACCAGAATTACGTAATTTGATACAAAAAAAATGATCTATTAAGTGTCCAATATTTTCTAACAACATGCTCTACTTAACGGTTCAATTGATTGTAAATGTAGTGAAGCTAAAGATGTAATTCAAATTTACTATTTTTCTACTAAATGAACAAAATATATATTTGTTGTTGTTAATATGGTACATTCAATGTTAATCCATTTTATATATATATATATATATATATATATATATATATATGCTGAAATAATTTCATAAGTATGATTTTTTTACTGTATAAAACATGCTCTACCAAACTGTTGAATTGTCCTTTACTGGTAAAAGTAGTGATTTTAAGATAATAAATTAACAATTTATATATAATTAAAAAAAAATAAATCAAGATTTACTGGTGTTAATGTTATTTGTTAATATCATATATTTATGTTATTCCATTATATTTGAAGAAAAAAGGATATCAGTATAATTTTTTACCATTTCTGAGTTTTCAAAGTAGCCCATTGTAAATACAGTAAATATCTAGAATAGATATAATACAAAGAAATAATACTAGTACTGGTGATACTATTAATTTAATGGTAACAAATTGCCATATGTTATCATACTAACCTATTACTAGCATATTAACGGTACATTGTTTGTATTTTTTTTTTTTTACCATGAAGTGACATTTCAACCGTTTGGTTTAAAAAAATATTGCCCCAAGGATAAAAATGCAAAGATATTTGTTTTCCATAGCTTTTTTCTTCGTTAGGACATTAAATGGTTAAGAAGAAGCCACACTATTTTCCAGCCTTTAAATGCTGCATTTAATTTTCTTGTGTGTTCATAGATGCATCAAAGCCTGTCAAAGGCATTTACTCAACTTTGTAAATTGTATTTCAAGGATGATTTGCCATCTCATTCATTGATGTACATTGTCTAATAGATTGATGCGTGGGACTTTTATTACTTGGGTAAATGCAGAGAACTGTCTATAATGTCCCAGATGTGACAGTATTGGTTTGATTAGAAGTAAAAAAAAAAAAAAAAGTGAAGTTGCAAGTACCATCAGAATACAAAATAAAACATTTTGAATATTTGCTGAATGATTATAGAATGAAGCACAAGCACTAACAGAAAGAGTTGACTTTCCTCAGGTTGCATCTCTCTCAAATTTGTCTAACTTTTTTTTATATTTTCTTAATTATTTCAGGATGATTTTGACAACCTTTGTTTCTGTTATTTTTTATTATTTGGATATTTTTCTGAGTTAATCTCCCTCATTATGAACGTATGAGACAGAATTTAGAGATGCAGTTTAGTGAATTTCACTGATGACTAGTGATAGAGGTTTGGTGCAGTTGTTTTCTAGTATAATAGACACCTAAATCTGCTTTACTCCTTTCACTTTCCAGACTGTTAGCTTTGCACGTTGCAGTGAGAAAGTCTGCAACCCCTAAGTCCATTAAGCTTTGCAGCAGCAATACCATTGATAATGGATGTATATCTGGCCTAAGGCTAAATCGACTTGGCCAATATACTGCTATCTGCTGTAGCAGACTGTGTAGAAAGTCTGCAGTACATATTAGTGATTTACTAGGCTATTTACAATGCTCCCACAGCCCCCCATCCCTCACATTGTAACTCAAAACTACATTACAGGTTCAGCCGCCTGCTTATCTGGAGTCATAATGAAAGTTTGGGTTCCCTCTACTTAGATGGACTATCATTTCTCTCCAGGAAAAACAACTTTAGTTTGCTCTAAGGGATGTTTTTTTTAAATGAATGATGATATGGAGTTAAGCTGTATGATGGATGAGACAGCTTGCTGCCCACTGAATGCAGACATAGACCTCATATAAAATCATTATGTAAGATGGACATTTTATTTGTGTGCAGTAACTCAAAGTACGTGCTTAACCTTTGCCCTGACCTTAGAAATACAATATGTGATCCAAATATAAGCTCACCGTTCCACTACAACAGATTCAAGACAGTATTGTCTGTTTCATAATCCATTCTGTACTTACATCTTATCAGAGTTGCTACAAAAGAAGGCTGTTTTGTCGTATTACGACTTTGATAAACAGCAGAAGCAGGAAAAGCTTTTAGGCCTGATTCAAACCCAGGACATAACTGTACATTATGTGCATGTGACTGAAATCTTGCAAAATAAAGCTTATTTTGGAAAAATTTGAACGGGTGTTAACAGCGAGAGAGAAATATTTGTTTGATTTGAATTCAGGTATGAAATACATATATACAGTATTTGTCAATTTAAAGGATTTCGTAAGTCAAGAAAGACAGTTTGTCGTATTATCATTTAGTTTTGTGTAAAACCGCTCAGTGAACTACATCTCTCGTCTCGCACAATGTACGTCACCAGCTAGCTAACTTAGCTATGTTCCACATACAAATCTTACCTGATGTGTTTTATCCAGCAACTTCTGGTCTCTTTATCAGCCGGGAAGCAAAAGAACGAGCAAGACCAGTTGCTTGTGTGAGTACATCCAAGTATGAAACACACAGACATTGTAGGTTCAGTGACAGCGATCACTTATACGTTACTTTTGGGGGTGTAGACCTTCTAATTACTTATTTTCACAGTCTTTTACCTCAATAGTTTTACTACAAACTGGAATGTTCTTGACTTACAAAATGACAAACATATGCGCAACGCGCAATTTAAAAAAAAAAATGTGTCTCTCGACGTTGACTATCGTTCATATGTTTTACTGAAATAAGGTCCAATGATGA